>WYDF02074870.1:0-11326 GCA_009867245.2 Adranes taylori | reverse complement strand
GGGTGCTGAAGATGCCTATACCTTATGGTTGAAATACGTATATGCCCTTGTCCGCTTTTTTAAGCTATTTGATTGTTCAAATCGTCAATAGGTACTTAGAAAGTGGCTAACTAACTCATCCATATTAGCAACATACAGTTGTTACGTCTTAAAACAATACTAATATTCAATTTACATAACATATATTTTAATGCTATTGGTTCATCAAATGACTTAGACTTGCACAAAACAAACGCAAGTACAGAACATTTCGCAGTCTGCTTTTACGCTATTGGTTTCTGAACAATCATCTAGAAGCTATTGCATTTAACATTTCCACAATGTATTAAAATAATTTTTAAGTTAATAAGAAAAGTATTTGTAATCGTTAAAAACCATCAAGAACACATTGACTTTAAACGACTTAATTTTGCATAAAATTATGCACCACATAGTTTTACATCTCCGGATTATCATGTCTTGATATTTCAAAATAATGAAGCCGCATGTCATAAGCAGGAAATAAGAAAAGACGTTAAAGTTATTACGTGCATCCCCTTTTCTTTTTAATGTATTTCTGCAGCCTAAAGTCTCAAATATATTATATTGGGGTAGGCAACGAGCAGGAAATGCTTTTTGTTGTCTTTTACAACAGGTGCGACACCTGCTACACATTTTTCGACGAAGGGTCAAAATTGTTTTATAATTATTATGCAGCAGTTATGTTACTAGTGCAAATTAAATTTTAAACGTTCTTTTTTAAACTTTATTTCATAAATATAAAATAAGATATATATTAGAATTAGTGATCGTTTGTATTCCAGAGGCGTATTTAAAGAGATTCTTGCTCCAAAAAAGACGAGAGTAATAATGAAGAAATAAAAGAGTATCGCAATCCACGAAATGTGACTTTCTTAATGTGTTTACCAAAAATATTTAAATCTAGTAGATGTCACTTGGAATAAGAAAGTAAGTCAAGTTTTTATTTAGAGGACCAAAACTACTGGTTAAAGCTGAAAACAAAATCCCTGCAATATTATCAAAAATCTACCTGTTTGACTGATTTGTAAAAGAAACGTCACACACACGAGAAATTCTGCCTCACTTTTGATTCGATGAAAATGCTCAAAAAAATTTACATCATGTACTCGTCTAGATTTTTCTGACACGAGATATTATTGTACTTTTCTGTCAGGCCCTCAAATGTGTTTAGCTTGTGAGTAGGCTTTAACATGAGGAAATAGGATTTTTTGTCTATATTTTGGGAAATTTGAGATACTACTTAAATAAATAAATTTCATTTATTTCACATTCACAGAATAGGAAAAAAATTCATAACACTAACATATCTTTACCACAGTAGTTTGAGTGGCTGTATCTACCTAGCTGATATTGAGAATAAACAAAATGTTAAAAATTATTTAGTAACACCTATAATATTTTATATATTTGGATAGCTCTCTTGATTCTCTTTACAATGATACCCAACACGAGGAGTCCATCTAGATATAGCCTATAAATCATACATACTCTGAATGGTCACCTAAATTAAATGTATAAATACTTATACTGACTTAAAATACTAGAGCAAATATTTTAAATTTTATGAGATCAATAAATTGAGACTGATACAGTGTATTAATGTTATTAGTGGTTGCGGTACTTATCACACTTCTAGTAGATCCAAAAATATTTTTATTTAACCTACATCTATGATATACACTTTGTGTATATTGGAATTTACGACTAATTAGCCGTTCGCTTAAATACGTCATTAATTTTTCTTTCAAAATAACATCTAAATCGTCTACTTGACAAATTTCATATCAAGTATGACATGCATTAGTGACGACTATTCATTGACTCCTCAAAAAGAAACCTGAGAGTAGTCCTTCTACACATCAGTGAGAGGCACGCCTAATTACTTAAGTGTTACTCTGTGCAAATGAAAGAGTAACACGAAAATCTCTCATTCATACTTGATAAAATAAATTATAAGAACTGCCAGTGTGAGGTTAGTGAACATTCAAAAAATTTAATGTTGACAGTCGAGATAGAAAACAGCAATGGTTAAAAATGGAGTGGTTTAAAAGAATTTCACTGGAATGAACGCTTTCCACGAAAGTTTGATTTTGTTGCTTAAAGTGTTTTTACCAGGACCGTATAAAAGGGGCAGGGAGGAAAGCATTGGCGGTCCAAACACCCTCCAGCTAAAATCCAAAAATCGATAAAATATAAATGACAAGAGAAATATTAAATAAAAGAGCAAAGTAACACTGAAAACATGAAATGTGTCCTTTGTGCATTTCACTTTTTGCGGGCAGTCAGAGTCAGAGCTCCTAAATTTGTACGCTTCTTAATGTCTAGAAACATACTGGATTTAAAACTCGATAAAACCTTGTTTCAACAACGGATACTACAAAAATGATCAATATCAACCCTCCTTTTTGCAATTTTTTGGTTACGGGTCTGGTTGTTGAACTAAGAAAATAATCCATCAAGGTTCAACCAAACGAAAGGAATGCATGAAATATATCTGCAGTGTAGTTATCAGGAACCAAACAGATAGATAGCATTTTTTGGACACGATATCAGAAAACATAAATGATAAAATTGACAGCTTTTGAGAAAGAAGTCGGAGAACATTTAAGGAATTAGCCACCAAACTTTTAGGAAACAACAAGGACCGAAATTACAGTATAATAGTCGGAAATTTCATGTAAAATAAAGAAATTGGATTAATTACATTTTAATTTGGATTATGTTCCTGAGAGCTTAGGTGGCCTGAGTTAAGAAATGTAGTAACTGTAGGACATGTGGAACGACATATGGACATGTGTTTACAGTCGAAATAGAAAACAGCATTGGGTAAAAATGGTGTGGTTCAAAAGTATTTCACTGGAATGTAGAACGAAACGGTTGATTGAGCTATCCACGGAAGTTTGATTTTGCTGCATAAAGTGTTGTTATCAGGACCGTATACAAGGGGTGGGGAGGGGAGGATTGGCGGTTCAAATAAGTAAAATATAAATGACACGAGAAATATTAAATAAACCGAGCAAACTAACATTGAAAACATGAAATATGTCCTTTGTGCTTTTCACTTTTTGTGGCTAAAATTGTTATGCTTTTTAATGCCTAGAAGACTGGATTTAAAACTCGATAAACTTTTTTTAACAACCAATTTTACAAAAATGATCAGTATCAGCCCTCTTTTTTGCAATTCTCTGCTTATAGGTCTGGTTATTACCTTCTCTCTTGGACTGACAAAATAATTCATCAATGCCCCACTAAAGGAAGAGAAGGCTTTAAATATATCTGCAGTGGGGTTATCAGGAACAAATCTAATAGATAGCATTTTTACTGGGCACGATATCAGAAAATTTATAATTGATAAAATTGTTAGCTTTGGAAAAAGAATTACGGAGAACATTTAAGGAGATATCCACAAAATCTTTAGGAAACAACAAGGACCCAAATTATAAGATAATAGTCGGAACCTTCATATAAAATTTAGGAATAGGATGAATTACATTTCAATTTTGATTATTTTCCTGAGAGCCTGAGTGAAGAAATGGATTAACTGTAGACAGCAGGAACTGTAGGACAGCAGTATCAAGATCTAAAAATATTTCTATCTATGATATAAATTTATATTGGACTTTAAAGTAATGCGGTATTGATTTTTGTTTCAAAATAAGATCTAAATGGTATGCATGACTAATTTATTATCGAGTATGACGTGCGTTACTGACTATTCATTGGCTCCTTAAAGAGAAGTCTGAGAGTAGTCATTCTACACGACAGTGAGAAGCACGCCTAATTACATATATGTTATTCTGTCCAAATGAAAGAGTAACACGAAAAATTCTCATTCATATTTGATAAAATAAATTACAAGAACCTCCAATGTCAGGTTTGTGAAAATTTTAAAAATTACATGTTTACAGTCGAGATAGAAAACGGCATTGGGTAAAAATGAAGTGGTTCAAAACGAAAGTTTGATTTTGCTGCTTATAGTGTTGTTATCAGGACCGTACACAAGGGGCGGGGAGAAGAGGATTGACGGTCCGATCGTCATCCAGCGTAAAATCCAAAAATAGGTAAAATATAAATGACAAGAGAAATATTAAATTAAAAGAGCAAAGTAAAGCTGAAAACATGAAATGTATCCTTTATGCTTTCCACTTTTTGTGGGCAGTCCCTAAAATTTTTATGCCTTTTAATGTCTATAAGACATACGGAATTTAAAACTCGATAAACTTTTTTAACAACGCATATTACAAAAATGATCAATATCAACCCTCCTTTTTGCAATTTTCTGCTTACGGGTCTGGTTGTTACCATCTCTCTCGGACTGAGAATATAATTCATCAAGGCCCCACCAAAAGAAGAGAAGGCTTTAAATATATCTGCAGTGGGATTATTAAGAACAAATCTGATAAATAGCATTTTTACTGGACTCGATATCCGAAAATTTATAATTGATAAAATTGTTAGCTTTGGAGAAACAAGTACGGAGAACATTTAAGGAGATGACCACAAAATGTTTAGGAACCAACAAGAACCCAAATTACAACATAATAGTAGGAACCTTCATGTAAAATTTAGGAACTGGAGTGCAAAAATGGATTAACTGTAGGACATAGGGAACGAAAGTATCAAGGTTAACTCCTAAACTCGATCCGAAAATATTTCTATTTAAACTACATCTGTAATATAAATATATATTGGAGTTTAAAGTTATTTAGTCTAAATCCGGCATTGATTTTTGTTTCAAAATAACTTCTAAATGGAATGCTTCACAAATTTATTATCGCGTATGACGTGCGTTAGTGACGACTATTCATTGATTCCTCAAAGAGAAGCCTGAGAAAAGCAACAGTAGAGAAACACGCCTAATTACCTATGTATTATTTTGTCCAAATAAAAGAGTAATACGAAAATTTTTTGAGCTATCCACGAAGGTTTGATTTACTTACTTGAAGTGTTGTTGTTAGGACGTATAAAAGGGGCGAGGAGAGGATTGGCGGTTCAAACACCCTCCAGCGTAAAATCCAAAAATAGGTAAAATATAAATGACAAGAGAAATATTAAATAAAAAGAGCAAAGTAACACTAAAAGCGTGTTTTTTCATGTTTTTGTGGGCAGTCAGAGGCCCTAAAATTGCTCTACTTTTAATGTCTAGAAGACATACTGGATTTTAAACTCGATAAAACCTTGTTTCAACAACGGATACTACAAAAATGATCAATATCAACCCTCCTTTCTTCAATTTTCTGGTTACGGGTCTGGTTCTTACCATTTCTCTTGGACTGAGAAAATAATTCAAACAAATCTGATAGATAATATTTTTACTGAACACGATATCAGAAAATTTATAATTGATAAAATTGATAGCTTTGGAGAAAGAAGGACAGAGGACATTTAAGGAGATAGCCAGGAAATTTGTAGGAAACAACAAGAACCTAAATTACAATATAATAGTCGGAAAAATCATGTAAAATATAGGAATTGGATGAATTACATTTTAATTTGGATTATTTTCCTGAGAGCTTTGGTCGCCTGAGTGAAGAAATAGATTCACTGTAGGACGTAGGGAACGAAAGCAAAAAAAACCGATGGTAGACCTTGATGTTAGCTGACTATTGCTGGATATTTCACAGAGATATTCCAAAACAGAATCACATGTTGGAGAGAGAGAAACGTGTAAAATCAATGTAGACATCACCTTATTCCGTGAGCATAGTTTTTTAGCCTATGAGAGTTGAAAATTTATTTAAAAGCTGAACGTAAAAGAAAACTTGAACTGAACTTAATGAAAAATCTATTTTTCACAATTATTGAAAATTTCAGTTTTGTGTGAGCATTTCAAATTTCCTCAAACATACTTTCAACTCATGCCAAAGTGTAAGAAGATTTTCAAAAAATGTTTAAATTAACGCTGATTTTGATTCACTTTTAATTGCTGTAATATAAATTTACGGAGAAAAATAGAAAAAACCGAAACCGTTTTACGCAATAAGGGTCAAAAAATATATAAGGACAGTGATAACACATAAGAAAACATTCTAAGAATTAAAATTCACAGACCTAATATTTTATGATGAACAATAATTAGAATTGGATTAATTATCTAATAAAGTAATATATTAAAAAATTAAATAAAAATAAACTTACCATTTTATAATCTAAATAATATTCGAATCACATTCACTTTGATTAATTGCTGAGATGAATAATTAATTAAACATAACCTACTCTAGTTTATGCTATTAAAAATTAATCAAGCTAATGAAAAAACATTTGTAAAAAAAAATTTAATGCATTCACTTTGCATTCGCTATATAATAATGATCGAAAACAAATGACAATGAATTTAAAATCTAAGAATACAATAGAAAAAATCCGTCACTCAATAAAAAAAAATGTTAGGTTGTTCATAGTCGCGTATATTAGTCTCATCGAGATGTACCATCGTGGACCGGCCTGCTGACTGGCTCAAACGCGTGATGGCCATGGTACCAACGACAGGTATTTTGGATATATGAAAGAGAGAGCACCACAGGTACCATTGTGATACCTATGTGCATGAGTGTGAGTATGTGTCTAACCAACTAAGATGGGTGGGGTAAGTCCGTTGGTCGAGTCAGCTTGCCCAGTTAGTTAGGTGCTAGCCGGTTTGTTTAGACCATCGAGGTATATATATATATATATATATATATATATATATAAACTATTTATATATATGCATATATGTATTAATAAAAATGCAATGTTACCAGATGATGAAGAATTCATTATATAACAAAGAATACGGTTTTATTTTAGAAGTATCACCAGTGTAATTTAAATGTATTTTATTAATTTCGAGTAATTTTATGTTCTAATTCTATTTGAGAGAAATGACTTTTGCATTTCTATATCCATCAGAATAGTTTACAAAACAAGAATGAAATATCCATATAAATTGAGCTCATAGCATAGGATTTGCATCCGCCAATGTTTCCCAAACTGTATTCCGTGGACTCCTGGGGCCCACGACTTATTGAGCGGAGGTTTTTGATGCGAAGTAATTAAAATTTATTTAAAAAAAATCCTTCTTGAGCGAATCTTAAACAATTACTTTTGTTTTTTGCAGTTGGTTGAAGGAACAGATATTCCTGATGGTATAAATTTACAATCATTCATTCAATGGTAAAATTCACTTGTTTTAGTGACATATACTCTTCAGTGGACGTCAGTAGAATTAAATGGTTGAATGGTGGATTGTTAGTGAAGATACTGTAGGTAGTTCCGTCCAATTAGCATGACGAAAGTACGAAATACGTAGTTTATGCGAGATGAACTGTTGAAGATATGAGGTACATTGTATGAACTCTATAGCATGAGTTGTCGAAGATGTGAAGTGATTTTTGACGCAGATGCATGTGGTGCGTTTGTCTAGTCTAATCATTGTCGCCAAAATAATAACGGAAGAGGCGTTGGTGATGCTCTTCACTTGTTATTGGGTATAACCATCCTTTGTCTGGAGTGGATGGAAGAGGTACATCCTCTGGATCCGTGAGCGGAAAGGGCGAACCTGTGATGCTGACTCCATCCACGGGTAGTGATGCTGACTCTTCTCGCTCTTTTGGTGGTGTAATTGGAGTAGATATATCTACCAGCATGCATGGGGTACACGGACATCGCAGTTTGATGGGCCTCTCTGGATTTCTGTTGCTGGAATTCTATCTTGTTGGCTCGGTGCGCTTGATCTCTCTCCTCCTCTGACGTTGACCTCTTCGTTTTCGCATTGAAGACGTAGATAAAATATTTATGAGTGAACGAAATGAATAAGAAGGTGGCGACAAGAGAATGATAATGTAATATGTTTATAAAATTGATTGATGAACTATAAATTATTACTGACTTGACTTACTAGTTGCTTAAATTAAATTAATAAATAAGCAACATTGTTATTGGCTTACTTGGAGCAAACCAAACTTAAGACCGCGACTATGCTCATGATGCAAGAAATAGATTTGATCAGTTAATGCGAATTATGCTAATCGAAATGTGCGAAATGTACACTCAAAAACGACCAACACAAGACCTAAAATGCGTCTGAGTAAAGCAGAATTGAGTAGGTCCTTTTATTTGATCTGACATTATCTGGCAGGGAGACTCTTCGATGGCTCGATGGGCGTAGCTTCAGATAAACTTCTGCAAAAAATCTTACGAAGTTTAGTAGTACGATCACTAGGAGAACATTTTTGATCCGTTGGAAATTTTAAGAATCAGTATTACATTATTTTTCTTTCAAAAATCTACGAGAATATAAGTTGTTCAACCAATCAGACCAAAGTGCAAGAAATGATCGTTAAAGAGTTACCCCCGTACGTAGAGGCATCCAATAACAATAATCTTATACATGAGGAGATAGTAAATTACTGATTTTTACGGAAGTAATTCCTGAAGGCCAAAATAACGTACAATTACATCTGTGTGCAATGTTATTCGCTTTTTTGCCAAAATCTCTTGCCACTACATTGGTATTAAACATCTACGTTCTTTTCTGGTTTATATAATTTTTATTTAGCGAATTTATATATTATATCCGAATCGAATTAAGTTTGATTAATCAATTTATATTATATTAGACGATTACGTATTTTACCTTCATTAATTGAATTAGGGATTTGTAATTCAATAAAGAAATGTGCCTGGGCATAAAATATACCTCGGCGAGCGAAGTGAAGACCAATTTTGGGAGAGACTTTGTTCTTTGGAATTGGTTGAAAGAATGCATATTTTCGATAATGCAAATTTACGATCATTCAATCAAGACGCACTAGCTTTTAAAAAATCTGATGTTGTGAAAATAACATTCGCTGAAACTATCTTAACAATAAATTTCATCAAATCGAAACCTTTCAATTCGCGAATTTGTGTGGTTTTTATACGAAGAAGTGGGAAGTGATCACAAACACTTTTGGATTTTAAACATTATTTCCCAAAAAATCCCAGTGTAATGTTTATCCAAATTTGTCTGGGTGTTGTTATTTATATCGTTTGAATAACCCAGTAGTTCTGTCTGATTTGAAAAGTGATTGATCCTATCTTCTATATGTTTTGACATATCACTAATGTAGCATAGAAACAAAAGACCGACCCTTGGTTGAATTCCTTTGAATAGTTATTGTCGATTCAGACATGATATGCACGACTCGCCAGAAAACGTCTTAGCCAAATGAGGAATTTACCTCTGATGCCCACAACATCTAGTTTGTTGAGTGCTTTTTCAAAATAACATCAAGAGTAGTTACTATTTATTGAATTGAAAGCGTTTTATACTCATTGCGGATTGATAATAATTGTCTTAATGCTGGACCATAAGTTTCTTGAAAAAAAAAACATTATACTGGAAATTGAATAAAACTGGAAACTGCTTGGCAAATGCATTCCCAATTAACAAAGGATCCGTGATTGGTTCAAGAAGATTTGTCTAATTTTAGAATTGAATATGCTTATAATTTAATTGTAAAATTTGTTCACGTTCTCTAAAATCGAGCCCTTACTTTGTTATTCTTATTTGAGATGTAACTTTGTTAGGGATGCTGCTGTCATTCTTATAGGCAGCAGCATCCCTAACATTTCTTTTATATCACATGTATCAGTTTTAGAATATAGAACTGAACCAAGGTTTCGTCGAGTGTTTAATGGCTGTGTGTATTGGAACAAATTGTTCTATTACACTTGTTAAGGTTTTTTTATTAGACCAGAATATAACTTCTAATGTTATCATAACTTGCTTTATTGAAGTTATTTATACACATTGTTATCGGCTGAACGACCTCAAACAAATTGTTTTATATATAAATGAATAAAGCAATTTATACTAATTATCAATAATTAAAGACTATCAGTGCGAAATATTATTTTAATTCAATAGAAACTAACTAAATAAATAAGTTAATAAGCTAAGTTATAAAAGAAACAATGGTCTTCTAAATGGGTGCATTATGTACTTACAGCGGTAATACATATTCAGATGACAGTTATTCGCACAAGAAAGAAATATCTCAGAATTAGCACCTGACAGGAAGATAGAGATTTGATAGCCAATGTTTTGTTTACATAAAGATTTATATATCCTTTGCAAAATTTGAAGACAGTTTTATGTATTTTTACATATATAGCAATGTTTAATCAAGATTGATTAGCAACAGGATTATCATCCTACGATAGAAGAAAAGAAAATATTTCATTCATTTTCTATTAATCATATTAATTTAAAATAATATCTAGCTATTTAAGTGTTTACAGATATTTCGTTAATTAAAACAAAACATATGTAAAGAAATTGTATCAGGTATCTCGGCTATTAGCTTGTATATATTGACGTGACCGTTGATATCAAATTTCACGAAGAATAATATTAAAAAACATATTATGTCTTGCAATATACGATATGTTGACACTGCAATTATTTCAAGATCAAAAGCATTCTTATACAATGAAGTCTTTACAAATATAAATTTATCATGCCCCAATTTGTTTATGAATTATCTTCTAAACTTTAAAGTATTTTTATTTTTAATGTTTACTTGATATTTATTGTTAATTTTTCTTTATAATTGTTGAGTTTTTAAATTTTATCTGACTATTATAGTTACCGTAGCCTTTGTATCATCTAACTTCGTTACAGCTATCTTTCTCCATGAGCTTGATAACTTGCTAAAAAGGAAGTCTCGTTCACATATTTTTATACATTAAATTTAGTAAAACTCTTTAACAGATTAAGCTAGTTTTACTTAAATAATTTCAATAAGTCAATTTCAACTAGTAACATGTGTAATTTATTTATTTATTACTTTAGAAAATTTTATTCAATCAATTATCGGCTACAGATTTGGGTAAAGTCGTATAACTGTTCAATTAAAGCATGTGGGCTTCTCATATTTGTTTAAACAATATCCAACCGACAATTTTTATTTTCTTAACGAACTTATTTTATTTACTTTAAAAAATCTTTACTATTTTGAGCTTCATAGTAGACCGGAAATCGAACAACTCTCCGCATATCCGACAGGTAGCCGGTTTCGAAGTAGCAGATAAATTTATTTATCTTGGCTCCCTCGTCACCAACACAGGAGGTAGCGAAGCCGAAATAAGGCGACGGCTAGCAATAGCAAGAACGGCCACAACTAAACTGACACGCACATTTAATTTTCCCAATTGCATCATACGCGGCTGAAACCTGGGCGATCAGACAAGCGGACAGAAGTAAAATAGAAGCATTTGAAATGTGGGTCTACCGACGAATGCTCCGAATATCATGGACGCAACACCGCACCAATGCATC
>WYDF02074859.1:0-11326 GCA_009867245.2 Adranes taylori | reverse complement strand
GAAACAAAATAAGAGCGAAATTAGATGGGGAGGTGTCTGTGTAAAAAAGGATGCCCGCAAGGATGCCCAATGAGTGCTAGTTTGTTTAACATTTATATGTCAGATTTGGAACGTGTGTTGAAGCGAGGACAGGAGGGAAGTTTAATGCTTGGAGGTGAAAAGATATGGTCGGTAAGCTATGCTGATAATCTTGTGTGTATAGCGCGAAACAGAGAGTCAATGCTAGAAGTAATAGATAGGCTGAATAGGTACATGGTAAAGAGAGGTATCGAAATGAATTTGGATAAGTCTAAAGTACTAGGTACAGTTAAGATATTAAGATTTTTGAAGGCCTCTCTACAATATTATTGATATGGTACGTTTCCTAAGATCCGAATAGCTCTACGCTGTAAGCGAAATAGGCGATGTCTGGAGGCACATTGACAACAGGTAAGAATCGCATATGTTAAGTGAGAGTGACAAAGTGCATGGTACATTACCAATAATACGTCCCCGGAAACTTTATGTGATAAGTTTCTCAGGGCAAAGATATTTGTGGCTACTTTATCAGCCACAAGATCTACATGTCTGTCCCATTTCAGAGTAGGGTCGATATGCACTCCAAGGAATCTCACAGATTCATTTAATCTATACGCCCTTCTTAAGGAGAACACCTCTCTTATAGTTGATTAACACATAATTCAGTCATGGCACACCATTCTGAAGCACGTGCTTCAGCCGGCGTTGACATTTCCAATGCAATCTCCAATAATAATGCCCGTCACATAAGTGTTGCATTATCTGCATACAAAATGCACTCACCTATGGGGACTAGATTATTAGAAAAATCATTAATGTTGATTAAGAATAACAGGGGTCCTAAAATAGAGCCCTGAGGAAAACCACTAATGAACGGAATTCTACCGGATACAACACCCCCGGACCGGACACATTACTCACGATTATGAAGAGATATATTTAACACTTCTATTATCAAATCCATAAAAAGATAATTTCTCTGTTAAAATCGAAGCACGCGAAAGATCATGAAACAGGGATACAGTAAACTCTTTGTTCTCAAAGCGGTCAACGCATTTGTTAACAAATTCATTAATCGCTAAGACATTATTCCTTTCTGATCTAAAAGCATATTGCTTCAGCGATAATAGAGCCTTAGTTTCAAAATAATGAATTAAGCGTGTTGCCACTGCTTTTTCAAACATTTTTGACAAGACCGGAAGTATTGAAATAGGCCGATGGTGATATTACAAGATTAATGATCTTTTTTATGATGCCACCACTGATTCCAAAGACATCAGAACCTTTGGTATTTATTAATTTTTTTACTAAATCTCTAATCTCAGTAGAGATGCACCGGACTTAATGAGAATGTGGAGTTAACATTAATACTATTCTGGGCAACTTCTATAAGGTCAATCTTACCCCTTGCAATCTTATTCACTATGGTGTGCACTATACTAGGAAAAAAGTTATTAAATATGGCATCTAAGTTTGAGTTTGAATGGTTAGACTCCTTCACATTACTATTATATCTGAGGGAATTTATTACTTTCTATATTGCTTTGTTATTGTTTTTAGATTTCAGTATGAATTGATTATAGGCCTGTGTTTTAGCTGACTTTATAGCTTTCCTATACTTTAAACGATAGTATGATAGTGAAAAAAGTTGTTGTGGCGGCAAGAATATTTGGAGATTTAGTGAAAATGAGGATATTGATTCATAAGGTAAATGATCTATGGAGCAGAAGTATGGGCGCAGGTGAAAGAGAGATTGGATATTGAAGGGATGGGAGTGAAATATGTGAAGAGGTTATTGGGTTTAGAAAGATGTACACCTACAGACACTGTAGTAAAAGAGTTCAATGAGTGTAAAGTTTGAGTAAAAGATATCAAAAAGTTTGAAACAAATGTTGGGTGACGATGAAAGAATTGTGAGAAATGTCTATATAGATATAATGAAGAAGATGGACAGAGAGAAAGAGGGAAGAGAATGGGTGAAAGAGCGTATAAGATGTATGAGAGGTGCTGATGGTCAATGAGTGAATGATACAATAGGGTGAGAGGTAGTGAAGTGTGAAGTGGTTATAGAAAAGTGAGCTTAAGAGAGAATAAGTATAACAGAAGATATGATGAAATCAAGGTAATAGGAGTGATGCCAAGGTACATGCAGGATGGGAGAAAATGAGAGAAAAAAAGATTATTGCTAGATTTAAATGCGGGAATGAGGAAAGGAGGAACACCATGGGTGAATGAGGATGAAAAGAGATGTAAGTTGTGCGGAGACGGGGAGGATTCGTGGGAACATTGGGTTCAGACAATGGAAAAGGCGAACTGGAATATATGTATGGGACAAAGAGGGGACGCCCTTTGACATTTTAATTATGTATGTGAGCACCTTAAGTTATAAGCTGTTAAAAAAGATATGGGCGGTATGGATATATTAACATTAATTTTATAATATTTAAATACTAAAGCGAAAACCGAAAACCAGAACTGAACCGATATATTTTTTCTTTGCCGAACCGGAACGAAAAAAATAACGGGTCAGATCCGTGCTTAAAACGGAAAGGTAAAACTTTAAAAGGCATCGAATCTAATATGTGTCAATAACTCTATATTTTGTTTTTCACTATTAGCATACCACAAAATTATGGTATATAAAAAGAAATTAAAGGTACAATATATCTGATATGAATTTTATATAAATAACTTCGTTGAATAATCTGTAAGATTAATGTTGTTAATTTAAATACCTTGAATGTAAAATGATTAAATATACCATCATCAAAATTAGGTAATTTGTTTATAATGACTATCTTCGTTAAATAGTAAAGTTATAATTTAGTCAGAATGTTATAGCCAATGTTGTCGAGCAGATGCTCCTAGGATATTATTTTAATTATATTTTTAAATACATGTTTAATTAGCAATTGCATGGAGTCTATCACTGGTAAGAAGATATCAAAATATTGTATGAAGCATAATATTATTCGCGAATCACACCATGAATTCATGATTGAACATTCAACAATAACAAATATGATTCCGAATCACAATGAATGGACAAAACGACAACTTAGATATAGTGTATGCGGATTTTAAGAAAGCCTTTAATCGGGTTATTATTAGCAAATTGATATTGAAATTAGAACGATATGGAATTGATGCACTACTACTTAACTGGCTCTCAAATTATTTGTACGACAAAAACTTTAGGATACGGGTCAGAGGTCAACTCTCGTCTACAGTATTTTTTTATTTCTCTTTTATTTACAATCTATAATAGGTTATGATAATAAGCAAGTCATGTGGCATCACAAGAAACAAACATACAAACAAATAACTGACATGCAGGATTGTAACCCATTGATTTCCTCCTCTCCTAACAATAATAACTCACTAATTAACAAATTTTAACTGTGGGGAGTACACCAATGCACTTTAAAACCTGTTAATTGGGTTGTAGGAAACGTGGCGTTTTAATATACGCTACACCGTATTATCTGCATTTGAATCCTAAGATTAGTCGCAAGTCTATTTGAGTGATTACTCAGTCTGTTTTTGTAGCGCATACAAATGTTTTTTATTTCGGTGTTAACCGATTAACTGAAAGGTCGCGGGCTATAAGAAAGTTCGGCACCGACCATGGTACATTTGCGATGATTCTTAGCACTTTTGACTGGAATTGTTCCAATAATTCTAAATTGGAATTTGATGCCGATCCCCATAAAGGGACACCGTAGCTCTAAATGGGGTTCAAGATTGCTTTGTAGATTAAAAACTTGTTTTTTGGGATTTTTTCCCAGTCAGCCAAAACACCTTACTCAGTTTCATACCTAGCTGCTTGCGTTTGCTGAAGATATATTTTCCCCAGGTTAAGCGCTTGTCTAAGTGCATGCCTAAATATTTGACGTCGCCTCCTTGTGATAAAGCGTGGTTATTTAGAACAACTTCTGGACAGTTTCCTCTGCGGTTGGTGAACGTTAACAGAGTTCAATTCGTTGGCTTTAATACGCCATTTCTTCAGCCGATTTTCCATTTTATGTAAGTGATTTTGGAGTGTTTGTGATGCAATAATTTGATCTCTATGAAACATAATGGCGGTGTTATTCGCAAATGTCGTTGCTACAATGATATTGTCGGTTGGTAGGTCAGCTATGTAGAGAAGGTAAAGAAGCGGTCCCAATACTCCAGAATTACTCTTAATTAAAGATGTTTGCTCATCAGAATGCTTCACAAAAATAAGGATTTTCAAGATAGGATTGAAGGATTTTGTAATAATTGTTAGGCAAGGATTTTCTTATTTTGTACAATAGACCTGTATGCCATACTTTATCAAATTCCCGCGGGGTATCGAAGGACCCTGCAGAGCAACATCTTTTTCCTCAAAATCGTTTTTGTTCGTTTTTGAATCGTCGCTTATTCTTGTGATTACACGATAAATTTGTTCAATAGTTGCATGTTCTTGTCTGAATCCGAATTGGTGGTTAGGTGTTATGTTCCTTTGGTTGATGATGAAATGTATTCTTTCGGCAAGCAGTTTTTCTAAGAGTTTACCCATTATTGGGATTATAGGTCTATGTGATTTCACATCTTCTGGAGGTTTTCCTAGCTTAAGAAATAAAATGATGAGCAGTCCTTAGTGTAGCGTTATACAATAAAATTAAGTATTTTAATTCATTGCGACTCATTTGGCTACCTGTCCTATTGTAATTTTTTTAAGCGCCAGGGGATTATACAAACTCATAAGAGGATTATACAAACTCAAGGATTTCATCATCATTGTTTGCTCTGGGATCAAGATGGATAAGGTTGAAAAACTGCTTCCAAATATTTAGCAAATAATTCTGCTTTCTCGCTATCGGACTTAGCCTATTTGCCCTCCCCTGTACGAAGTGGGGGATTATATAACTATGGTTGGTTGATTTTTCTGGTCACTTTTCAAAAGTCAGTGATTTCTGTCGCTGTTAAATTACTCAAATATCTTTGTATCGCGTTATTTTTGTATTCATTTAATAATCTCTTCAGTTCCTGCGTTGTTCTGTTCAGATTTGTTGTATCTTGGGGAACTCGTGCTATTTGCCATGTTTTTCTTCGTTTACGGCTATTTTTTCCTTAATTATGGTAAGTAATTCCTCATCATTGTTCCCTTCCTTTACTATTAGTATAGATTTCCATACTCTATCTTGAATTGCTTTCGTAAATTGTTCAACTGCTTTATCAATAACACCATTAGTCGTTAAGGGTCAGATTAATTTTATTATCGAAGTATCATTCGGAATTCGACCCAGTTTGTATGTCTATTGTCTAGTAAAGCTAATATTGATGAATGCTCTGATGATAAATCGAAACATGATCAAGAAGTTATTTGTTATTCCTTTTGTGACGCAGAATTCAATTACGTCTGTCATTTTATTTCTGTCCGTAGGCCAGTAAGTAGGTACACTATTTTTTCCTATGATCATGTGCAATTGTCTTCCTTTATGAGTGGTTCTCCTAGAACTCCAATTCGTATATTTTGAGTTGTAGTCTCCTCCCGCAATGAAGCGATTACCCAGTGTATTGAAAATTTCTTCGTAAAAATCTTTAATTCTTTAATTTCAGTAGTAGTGGCTTGAAGATATTCTTTTTTGCGTTTGGTCAATTCTTGGTGTTATTGTGTTCTTAATGATTATCGCCGTACCACCATGGGCGGTTGGGTATTCTAATCTTTATATTTAGGTGCTCTGAAATAGCTTCTACTGGTAAAATGTGTTTTTGATATTAACATTATATCTATATTATGATTTGTTAGGAATGCTTTCATTTCGTCTGCACGTTGGAGCGTTGGCGATGCAGAATCTTATCGATGCGCTGTTGGCGTAGGATTTTCGTAGATAGGCGTAGAAATGCATTGAAATGTTATGATAATTGGCTTGTTGTTGATGAATAATAGTGCTGAGGATATTGAGTAATAATTGGCGTAGACAGAATGAACTGTGACCTCTGCCGAAATACTTAAACTGGCGTCGATGTTGTCCCTTGACCCCTCGACTGGTTGGTTCTCACTATACAACGTCTTCTTCTTGTGTTGCTCTCCATAATTTGCATCGATGTCAAGGACAATGGGAAATAATATAAGACTAAGAGTAGAAGAAAATGATAATTCATCGGGAATCGAAAGATTCAACAGAAGAACTTTTTATTTGTTTCGTAGAATTTGAATTTACTTGTTTTATTTATTCGTAGATTTAATTTGTTGTTTGAATATTTTAAACTTTACTATAACGCTTTAAGATCAGATTAACACTGACTGCGTTCATTCTCGCTAACCAAAAGGAATTGACTAGGTCTTATTTCAGAATTAAAGCTTTGAACTGGCGCGATTGGGTTCTCGCAGCCATCCAAAGACAACAACTCGAAAATTGCGTCACAATTCTGGCCTGGAAGGCTCCTTTTATGCGACTTTTCTGGGAAAGGGACAGCATCCGTTGACCTGTAGTATTTTGCATAAGCCGATGCCTTTCGGCGGCGTCTGCCGCAAAAAAAGGCAGAGTTGAAAATACGTCTCTGCTATCAAAATTTTTAAGAAGGTTATACTTTCGGACCAGCAAAAGTTTCTTCCTGATACGTTAAGAAATTTTAAGAATCAAAGTGGCATTATTTTATTGACGGTTATCAAACAAAAATGCAAATAGTGGTGATTTCTATAAGTGGTGGGTCACACCAGCGGTGGAAATAATAGCTTGATGCGTCAAAATATCAAAGTATCTCGTAGAAAAACGTCTCCCTCAAAAAATAGGTTAGTTAAACAAATATCCAATCAGATTGTTAAGCGCCAAACGTGTTTAAAACTTAACCGTCATTCAGAGAATTGTCGTAGGTGAAACAAATATTCCTGTCGAAACAATTATATTTGCCGACAAACGAAATCGTAATTTTAAAATGATATTCATAAGAAAACTCGTTGGCTATATCGGAGACGTATATATCTACATCAATGGGAGCCCGTACCGCTTCGACAAGTACAAAGCCTTTGACGTGACTGTATGCCGCTCGCTTCTTATTCGCGCGTAAATAACTGCTGTTTTGATGTATGTATGTTGTAAAATGTAGCGACCTTGGATCTTAACCGTTTTCTTTTTCGCTTCTATTTCTTTACATTTAAGACTATACAGGATGGTTTTATGTACTTTTTTTCTTCTTAATTTAACTAATTTACTTATGATTCATTGACTGATTAATATATATTAGATTACATTTAATTATACATTTTATATTTCTTTGATGAATTAGATTAGTCAATTTAGATATGTATTATTAGAGGATCTCATTTAATTTATGATTTATTAAGGAATTGCTTATTGCGATTATTAATTAATTGTATTAATGAGAATCCGATGTCAATAGTATGCAATGTACGTCAGATGACCTATCTTTTCTCTGACAAGTAATGGTTGGATGGTCGCCAATACACAGAGTGATTTGAGTTGGCAAAATCTCTTGGTGTGTCCATATCGTTGATTCCTGGCGCACTGCGGAATCTCTCTTTTTTTTTGGAGGCTCAAATTAGCCATGTACTTCATCAACTTTTCAATGTCATATATTTCTTTATTGTTTGCCGCTGGTTTTAGATCTATGCAAAACATGGGCAAAGGACTTTTGGTTTTACAATGTTTGATATTGTATATGTTTATGAACTAAATGCTAATGTACATTTGCGTAGTAATAGCTATAAATTAAATACAACGCAATGGAGGTCATTACCGCGACGAAATTTCCTCTAGAATCGAATTGAGCAGGCATGGATCTCGTTGCCCGAATCTGTGGTTGCCTCACCTGCGATTAATGCATTCAAAAATAGCTTAGATGCCTTCTATGGGAACGAAGATCAAAATAACAATATGTGAATCATATTCTCTTTCTTATTTTTAATTTTTTCTTGTAATTCAAAAATAAATATTTAGATGTTGTATATGTAGTTGTTAAATAATGAGAAGATTATATCGCTAGAAGCCGCACTCTTATTATTAATAAATAATAATAATAAAATAAATATTAAAATTTTTAATTTACTAGTTATTTAATTATTGCGTTTCTCTAATGCCAGATATATAAAAATATTAAACCAAATAGTTCTTTTGTAAAAATTTTACATACTTTATAAATTCTACTAATTATCGCATTCCACTCGCACTATCGCATCAAATCGCATTCTACTTTACATACATATTTAGCAATTCTCCAGTAATTCTCTTTATAACGATACCCAACTCGACGGATGTACAGTATACAATCCCTAGATATACCTTTAACAATTTTGAAAAACTCCAGTCACTTAAATTAAATATACAGACAATTAATCTGGCTTAACAGTACTACAACATACAAGTTATAGAAGCAAATATTTTACATTTTATAAGAGGCATAAGCGAGGTTTTCGAAGTGAAGTGTTTTATAGTGGAGCGTTATGGTATTTACCTGTCACGTGTTGAATCTCCTCAATTACTTAATTTCACATGTCCGTTAGATTTTTCTGACTGCCAATGTTTTTTATTTTGAAGATTTGGGGCTCGTAATTTGCTAATTAGTTCAGGCTGGCAGATAGTTGAAAACACAGCTATTTCGTTGACGAGTGGTTCCATTTCATTTATTTAGAGCTCTAGCAATTTTTAAGACTGATTACTGACATATTTTGATGTAAATTGGAATATAAACAAATAGAAATTTGTAAGGTTAAAAGGTATGTAAGGTTGAAGATTGGCATACACCGAATCGTACGTGGAAACTCACCTGTTGTGAACTATGCTGTTGTGCTTGTGCGTGGCGCCTTGCGGATAGAAGGGGAACTATTTTGAAACGTTTTAGTTTTTATTAATTAATCTAATAGATTGGTAATTTTTAATATGAAATTATTATGATGGGATACTTTACAGCTTGAACTTTTGGAATAGAGTTGTAACAGCTAGATTTAAACGTTGTAGTGTAAGCATTGATTGCCCAACGAAATCTGGCATTTTGCAACTAGGCAGCTAGAGGGCGAACGGATAAGTTGAGTTGGTACGATTGTTTAATAATCTATTGTGGTGTGGTCGAATAACGAATTTCGGGAAGGAGGTCAGGTCTAATCCTTTTCGCACTTGAAGGTATCAAAAAGCCAAATTGGCTTCAGATTAAGCAATTTATACAATTTAATTGAATCATGAGTTTTTAACTTGCAATTACCGTGGGGAATGGGGTTTGGTTTTCGTTGATTCGCAACCAGCGTGATGATGTAGTACTCGGATTGGTAAGTTACTTGATTGTGGTTTTGAGATTGTGGTAAGATTTTCTGTAAGTTTTATAGATGAGCAATTAGGAGGAATCCGTTTATCATGTTACTGATGGGCAACTCACAAAGCAAGAAACTGTCGTGGTTTAGCGGAATTGAGTACGCTAGTCTTGCCAGCGTGGATTTTAATCTTTGAACACCCATTGGTCATGTCGTTCATGCACGGGTGAGCATTCCAGAATGCTGGTGTGAAACATCGAACGGCGTTGAGCCTACTACTATCGTTTTCGGTGTTCCATCTGTTCGTGGTTTGATGATGCTGGAGCTGGTCGTTCGTCACTAGGCGGTAGCAGAACAAATCTGTTTCAAGTGTTAAGTTCGAATTATGATATAGATTGTCTTTTTTGCTAACCTTATTTTTATTAAGTGTTTCACACAAATTTATTTATAATTATTATCTTTGGTCGGCGTAAATTTAAATTCATTAGCAAGTTCGTTTTATCAGTTTTTTGTTCTCCGCATTTAGTTAGGAAAAGAGATTGCTTTTTTTGTAATCGTTGAAAAAATTTTCAACGGTTACAAATTTTTTCAATTAGGTTCAAATTTTTTGAAAACATTTTCAAAAAATTTTCAACGGATTGCCATATCTGTCTACGATAGATTTTGGAAATTTCATTACTTAACTGTTGATGGTAATATTAGAGTTGCATTTCATATATTTTTTAACAAGTTCCTGAACATTTGTTCATTTTGTTTATTTAAAATTTTATAATTCACGGAACATTAAATTTAACTTAATGTTCCGCTTACGCCTATTGTTATTAGATTGAAGATAACAATCATAAGCATACTTCGTTGAAACAAAATTTTTGTGTAAACCAAGACGATATCCTTCAGTGTGTTTATGTCATGTGTTGTGTTGTTAAGAAAGCATTATTTAAAAAAAAAATTTAATCGAATTTTACGCAGCAGGTTAGGTGGAATTTAAAAGTAATAACATCTTATTAATCCACAATTGTTACACTGCTTTTATACTTGTAATTTTTTTACAAATTTTTATCATCCCATATATCGTGCTATAACTGTTTACGACAGCTATGCTGTTCGCGCCGTAGGAAAATATGGAGACCGGGGGATTCATGGGTAGGCGATTTATAGGTTACACTAATTTATAATACCTATTTTGATAGTTTGATATCGAACTATTGGAGAGTCTACAAGTCCACGAAAAGTTAGTGAACTGCATATGACGCAATGGTCAACTCACTTTGTCATTTAAGCTGATAAGAAAATCAATGCAACGAATTTAGTCCATTACTAGAGAAGATTGTCTAAGCCAATTGTTTTGCGTTTCACTACTCCCTGTTTCCATAGCTTCGCATCCCCTAAAAAGAGTAAGCATCTAGTAAAGCTCTTAGCGAGATCCACATTGTAAATAATCGGTTTTATATGAAAACTTATAATTCTATTTTCCCGGCCAATATACTAATTATTATATTAGTATATTCGTAAATATTAACTATTATATTCTTCGTCTTATAGATTCAGTAACTATATGCAGTACATCTATATTAATTAGTAACACGTTCTTTAGTAAATGTGCTTTTAATATAAACGGCCTCTATTTATTATACGCGCGAATTATTAACGCTTAATCTGATATCGGCAGAATATTAATAAAGAAAAATAATTGCAGTACAGTGGCTAACAATGGAACTAGTAATAAGAGAATCAAGAGATTGTAGTCTATTGAAACATAAGTTTTGAAATAACTAACATATTCGTAATCTCTTTCATAATATCATTGTTGAATTATTCAGAAGGGAGAAGGGGACTAAGGCAGTTAAAGAAACTAAATAAGCCGACCCTTATACAAAATAGAAAAGGATTAATTGTAAAAAAAAGCAAATATATCAGTCCAGTCATTTCGATAAATAGTAATTACAAAAGTTGTCAAATAAAATGAGACATGACTCTATTTTGCATTTGTCTACAAATTCACAGTGGCGTAACTACAGGGTGGCAAGTCGGCAAAATGCCACGGGCCCCCAGCCGGAAGGGGCCCCCGGTCAGAGG
>WYDF02074848.1:0-11326 GCA_009867245.2 Adranes taylori | reverse complement strand
ATACACAGACCTCATAACGAAAATAACGGGGTCCAACATAACTCAATCCATAAGAGAGACGGAAAACAGGGACTTATAGAGAAACAGAACAAACAACATCCCATGAAATCACGCTGCTTGAAATCAAGCACACGACCAAGAAGAGAAGACGGCATTTTACTGACCGATAGAGTATATTTAATTCCAAACAAGTTTTTCAGTATTTTGTGAATAACAATACGAAATGTTCAGTACAGGACATCTTGAAACCTACTTTCACTTGTAAAATTAATCTGAAATGTCAAATATACTCAGTTACTGGAAGTAACTGGTTTCCTCCCGGATGACTACATTACACGCAAGTAGGACGTATTAGTGTCACGTGAAATCATCATCCAAATCAATCCTTTTAAAATCAGCACAATCACAAAAGTTACCTAATGTTATAAATTAATTTAAAATATTAGGAAGTATTGGTATTTTAAAGAATAATCAGGAATTTCGTACTGCGAGTTGCAACCACAGTTTTTAAGATTTATACGATAAGATTTATACGATGGGACATAAACATATGGAAAGCTAAAATAACATGACGAACGAAATAGCCTCACGGGTAATCCGAAACGTATCACCCATTGAAATTAAAATAGAAAAAACCGATACGCAAATATTAGGTATAGATGATTTAAATGACAAAGGGAAAACACAAGAGACTCCTTGTTGCACGTCAAAGAAATAAAAAGTGATCAATGCGAACATTTTTATCACGATGAAAGCCTAAAACCAGAAGAATGTAATTATTCAACATGCATTCAGTTCGAAGAATTACGCACACCGGACTATAATTTCGAAGTTGCAAAATATTCTAGTTTGCTACTACATGAGCGAATTGATATAGGAGATAAAAAATTTCACTACACGGATATTGATGCTAACAGAAGGCAAATAACTAATTCAGTTTCCAAAGGAATTCGTAACGTAGAGAAATCTGTCGAATTTACGAAATGTGATTTTAAAACTAAACATAAATTAAATATGACAATGCACAGACGAATTCATATAGAAGAGAAGTTTTTTGAATCTACATTGAATAAAATAACACATAGCGGAGAGAAGGCTTTTGAGTGTACGAAATGTGATTTCACTACTGCACACAACGCATGTCTTCGAAGCCATAAACGAAATAATAGCGGGGAAAAGCCTTTGGAGTGTATGGAATGTGGTTTCAGAACTGCAGAAAAAGGATGGCTTGTGAAACACATACAAACTCATAGCCGAGAGAAGCCTTTCAAGTGTACAGAATGTGATTTCAAAACAGAGCGCAAAGCAAGTCTTTTAAGGTACAAACAAACTCATAGCGGAGAGAAACTGTACGAGTGTGCGGATTGTGGTTTTAAAACTGCAGAAAAAGTAATACTTGTAAGACACATACGGACTCATAGCGCAGTGAAGGCCTTTGCGTGTGCGGAATGTGATTTCAAAACTACTCACAATGGAAGTCTTTTAAACCACAAATTAACTCATAGCGTAGTGAAGTTTTACGCGTGCACGGAATGTGACTTCAAAACTACAGAGAACAGATATCTTTCAAGACACCAACGAACTCACAGTGGAGAGAAGCCTTTTGAGTGTGCGGAATGTGGTTTTAGAACTGTAGTGAAAGCAAGTCTTGTAAGACACAAACGAACTCACACCAGAGAGAAACCTTTTGAGTGCACGGAATGTCATTTCAAAACTGGACGCAGCGAAAGTCTTTTAAGCCACAAATTAACTCATAGCGGAGTTAAGCCTTTCGAGTGTGCGGTATGTGATTTCAAAACTGCACACAAAGCAAGTCTATTACGCCATAAACTAACTCATAGTAGAGAGAGGACTTTTGATAGTAGAGAGAGGACTTTTGAGTGTGTGGAATGTGGTTTTAGAACTGTAGAGAAAACAAGACTTGTAAGACACAAACGAACTCACAGCGGAGAGAAACCTTTTGAGTGTACGGAATGTCCTTTCAAAACTAGACGCAGCGAAAGTCTTTTAAGCCACAAATTAACTCATAGCGGACTTAAGCCTTTCAAGTGTGCGGAATGTGATTTCAAAACTGCACACAAAGCAAGTCTATTACGCCATAAAATAACTCATAGCAGAGAGAAGACTTTTGAGTGCGCGGAATGTGGTTTTAGAACTGTAGAGAAAGCAAGACTTATAAGACACAAACGAATTCATAGCGGAGAGAAACCTTTTGAGTGCACAGAATGTCATTTCAAAACTAGACGCAGCGATAGTCTTTTAAGCCACAAATTAACTCATAGCGGACTTAAGCCTTTCAAGTGTGCGGAATGTGATTTCAAAACTGCACACAAAGCAAGTCTATTACGCCATAAAGTAACTCATAGAAGAGAGAGGACTTTTGAGTGTGCGGAATGTGGTTTTAGAACTGTAGAGAAAGTTAGACTTGTAAGACACTTTCGAACTCATAGCGGACAGAAGCTTTACGATTGCATAGAATGTGATTTCCAGACTGGGCAACGAGCTAATTGCTTGCTTCACAAACGAACTAATACTGAAGAAAAACCCTCCGATGTTACCGAAAACAAGGACATAGAAACTGCAAGACAAATCGATGTAGTTTTACGAAAACAAATAGAAGTGATGGATGATTCATGTAACATATTAGAAGTTGAGAGATGCACTGAAGATGTTAAGCTGGAAATATCCGAAAGTCAATTGTTAATAGACAATCAATTCATTAATATGCGTGATATAAAGACGGAACCTATGTAGATGTCCTTACATATTCAAATTTCTTTATCCACACGAAGAGTGTGTTGTATTTGCAATAAAAATATGTTCTTAACACAATTTCATTTATAGCGAAGAAATCGTTTATCGTAATTCTTATAGAAGTATAAGTGAAACAATTCAAGAAAAACAGATATTTACAGAAACAAGTTTAAACATTTCATTAAAACTTATTTTTAAACAAAAAATATTTATTTCTATTGTAGCAGATTTCCTACAAGACCTACAGGAGGTATTGCAGGTTTTCTATCTTATAAATTTAGATAGACATTACATGATTATCCGTTAATAAGAAGTGGAAAATCTACACTACCTTAACTTACCCTACTACAAAATTATTTTTAAATTTAAACATTTGTTATTTCAACGCAAGTACCAAAATTGAAAAAAGAATTACGGGATGTTTTAATAACTAAAATAATATTTTAGATTTAAAAATAGAGCCTTTTCAGATCCTTCATATACCATATACATAGAAAAGATATAGGATTCATGTTTGACATTTTTTTCTATTTCACCTTAGTACATCTCTTGTATTCATATCAGTGCAAACCATTTACACGATTTAACCAGGAGACTCCAAGCAAAAATAGTTCTTGTTCAAAAATTTACAAGAAAGTCGTATTTCTCGGTGTTTGTGCATATTGGTACACAGGAATTGGGGTACATAGGGAAATTTGGTACATAAGGATTCCGCATAAATGATTTTTTCATTTTTTTATAAATCCAATATGGCGGAAATACGCAATTTTTTCACAAAAAAATCAGTTTTTAAACTCAGAGGCTGAAAGTTTGCACACATATAGTGGCTCATATTATGCATCAAACGAAGTCCGATGTCTCTATCTTGTACAGTTTCGCAGTATTTTTTTTATTTGTTGTATCGAAAGCTCCTTTAATATTGAAGGTATTAAGTGAATTGGAAAATGGACGACTGAGAGCAACTGGTGACGGCAACTGGAATTGCTTTCATAGCATTCAGAGTTGAATGTAATTTGTTCATAGAATAGAATAGAACTTTTATTCACTTTTAATATATTACAACGTCTCCATTTGTAGATATTATTAAGCACGTCAATTAAATAGTAAAATGTAAACAGCTATTCGAATATTAGTAAAAGATAGACTGGAGTGATGGCAACGCGACTAGTGAGTGCCGAAAGAACTACAGTTGCTCCAGTCACGCCATTCTGTAAACTCGTCGCTCCGTTGCCAGCAGTATTTTCGTGTAGTAAATACGTATTGGATAATGGAATGTACCTATTTTGTACCATTTTTGTTTTTATTGCGTTGTTAGTTTCGTTTTTTGTGTATTTTTTTAAAGTTATGTCTAAACAACAAAATATTGTATTCGCGTAACATTACCCGTACTTGTATAATTATACCTCCAAAGCGTACTCAAATAAGATAACAACTGATAAAGCTTGGAGTGAGGTAGCAGGACAGTTTAAAATGACAGGTAATTATAAATAAAAAAAAACTTAAATGATTTACAATAGAATATATATTTTTAATACAGGGAAGTTGTATACGTTAAAGTTGAAAAACATTCAATATTATAATGTATGAACTTAAATGTACATTTACTAAATTTTATATAAATTTATTTCACACACCATTCTGAGTAATATATTATCACTGATTAGGTATGGGAGCCACATTTACAAAGTAACGTGCCAAATTGTCTCTTATAATGTAACTCTGTTTTCTTGCTGTACAATCATCGTCAATGTATCTCAGCTGTGGTCTAAGATATTGAATTTCTCGGGTTCAGAGGTCCACCCATCGCGAACTTTAATAAAATTGTGTAAAACACAACCAGGTAAGGTCTCATCAAATTTGTCATTAAAGGAAATGGTTCATCAGAACAGAACTAATATGGCATTGGCCCCATGGTTTCAGTGTTAGGAAGTAGTCTTGAAGGAGGGAACTTGAAGCTGTTATTGTATAAAAACGTACCCCACACACACAAAGTTCATCCCACGATACTACGTCTGACCATCAACGACAAAACTTTGAAATTCATGATGAGTACCAACATTTGTTTCAGACGTTATAAAATACGAAATTTCAAAAGTACAATCTCAATTTGTATAGTATTGTTCTTTGTTTGCTTAATATTATGTTTTTTTAATGTAAATTTTTTCATTATTGTTTCAAAATTAATTAGTTATGAATCTTACCTGAGTGTTATAGTTAATCTTTTTCCAGCTGGAATTGGTTCTCGCCAATTGGTTTTTCATTTCTCGATGCTCTGAGATACCGCATTTAAAATGTACTCGTAACTGCGAATGCTCATGCGGTAGTAATTAAAAAAAAATCTGGATAGTTTCGTAAATTTTGAACTGCGTAATACTGACTATGTTTAGCATGAATAGCATTATAGGCGTGTACGCATAATTGTCGTTTTATTAAACATTTTTTCAGCTTCTTCCTGAAAACATACGCGAGAACAGCATCCTCCTCTGATGAAGACATACCGGCAACTGCAACTAACTCATCTTGGTATGAATGATCTTGTAAACTAGTCACCGGTGACTATAGAGCAACTCCAGTTTCCATCGCGTTGCTGTCGATAGTTGCTCTCTGTATGTAGGCTCAATTAGTGTCAAAGTAATTTGACATTGAAAAAAATTCTGCTCTAAATATCTCGGTTCCTATGAAAATTGCAAAAATTTAACTCAGGGAGCAGATAAGAAGCCGCAGTTGTACCAATACGCACAATTGAATATACTGAACTGATTTTGAGCAATAAGAATTTTTTAGTAACACTCTTCAATATTTTTAAACATTTCAATAGCCCTTGTAATTCAATTTAAAATGATACGATACATGCTGGGTCTAACTCTTATCGTTTCAAAGCTATAACCCTTAATAAATTAAAATTTCGCAACTTGTCGCCATGGCATCAATTAACGTTTTGCACCAGTGAACATTGTTTTTAAAAAAGAATTATTATTTATTTTAAAATTATTTTACAAAATAAAAGTACAAAATTATTTTACAAAACATATTATTTGGTATACTTCTGGTGTTTTGGTTTTACTAATTTTGGATATTTTTTTACATAATTTTAACTTCCATGCTAAAAAGCTGAAAAATAAAGTTACTATTAAATACAGGAGGATTATCCATGTGTTGGTTGTTCCATGAATAATTGGATTTTGATTCCATTTAATAAGTCATTTTAATTTTGTAATTGATTTTGAATTGACTGCATTTAATAGTGGTAATAATTATAAGTGGTAATAATTATAAGATCTCAAATCAACAATTGGAATTTCTAATATGAAAATTAATTTATTATCATCATAGTAACTTTTGACAATAACTATTTCTTCATAAAGCATTAAGTTTCCTAAAGTTATTTCATATGGTAAATTTCCATTAAAGTGTTTGACTAATTAATTAATTTAATAATTCTGAGCATTCTAAAATTGAAGGATGGAATGTTTTTAACTTCGCACAAGTTATGGCTTCCACTAAAGTTTCAAAAACGTTTTTAATTGACAATATCTCAATAATAAACTGAAACATTGTTGCTTCAATAGTATTGATTTCTTTCATGTACATTTTAGCTGTTACTGCTTTATTTAGATATTCTGTTAATCATTGCATATGATCATTTATTAATTTTTGATATCTACTCAAGTTTAAAATAGTTGAATTTAATTTACTCATTGCTTGTTTAGTTTGCATTATTCGATTTAACATAATGTTTTTTATATCATCCTCGGTTTTGCTTAACAAGTTTATAGCATTATTATACTCTTCTGCGTCATTAGCGTCTAAATTACTTGTAATAACTTTTAACGCGCTACCAAGAAAATTGAATAAACCTCGTTTTTGTCTATTCGTTGAAATTCTATCCAAATTATTCAATAACTTGGCAAAGAATTTTCTGACAATTTGATAAGACAATATTATGTATGATTTTCATTTCTGATTGTTGTACAGATTTGAATTTTATTGACTTGAAAGGATATGAAATTTAGGTTGTCTAGATGACTTTTATTAGTGTCCATTTATCTATTGTATTTTATGCAATGCTAATTTTATTTACTAGCATTTCAGGTTTGGTGGTAACTTTTTGAAATTCTATCTATCCTGCAGAGTGCTGAGATGGTCCAAATGATGCACATGAAACATGGGGATGCTTTAAATTCCGGAGGTGTCTTTGCAAAGGTTTTTTTTATCCTTTTGAATAGTCTCTACACGTTTGTCATTTATATTGATAACTTGCAAAGGTCCTTCAAACCTAGGAGCACTTTTACTGCGTTTATCGTTTTTAGCATAAACTTCTAATTGGTTATCAAATAATTGTGTGTCATCACGGTTGATACGTTCGGTGATTGTCTAAGTTTAATTTGTGGTTTTCTGCTCTTTCTTTAACTTTGTCATAGAGAGTAATTACTTTTTGTTTGTGTTTGTGTACGAAATCGTATAGAGCTTCTTGTTGATCATTAATGTCAAAGATTTCTCTATTACATGAATATCCTAGGATTAATTACAAAGGTGCATAATTGGTTGTTGAATGAATGGAATGACTGTAAGCCATTACTGCAAAAGGTATTAGTAAGGATACTGATTCCCTAAGATGACAATGTTTCAGGATTCTTATGTGTTCTAATAATGTTAAAGTAACCTTTCTACGTCACTGTTTGAATTTTTGGGAGTTGTATAATGAATTTCTACTTTATGGAGTTCCATAAATTATTTGATTATTCTGCTAGAAATTCTGTTCGACAGTCTGTGACTATTTGTTTTGGGACACCGTAAAATGAGCAATACTTTATAAAAGTATTTACAGTTTCTAAAGGATTTTTACTATTTATTTGGACAGCTTGACCTAATTTGGAAAATTTATCTATGATGGTGAGAAAATGTTGTGAATCCAGTATCTGCGTGTAAAATCTGAAAAGGTTTGGTTGGTGTTTCTGTCAACATTTAAGGAATATGTGAAGCCCGTTTTAATTTAGCCCGTTTAAATATTTCACCTGAAATTATAAATTTAGTGATTTGCTCTCATATTAATGAAGTAATATTTGTTAGACAGGGTTTTCATCGTTTCAACAATTCCACGGTGGTTTGTTTTACCTTGGTGATAGTTTTTAATTACCTGGGTTGTTTCTTCTTCTTCAGCGATAAAGATATGTCTTTTCGCACTGCTAATAATGATTGGAGCATTTCTATTAAATATTTCTACGAAAATTCTGCTAAATTCTTCATATAGTCTGGATGCATCAAAATTTTAAATAATAGTTGATATAAAATCAAAATCAGGGTTCAATTGTGATAGAACTGTATACTGTTGTTCAGGGTTTATATCATATGTTGGGACCTCTAGTTAAGTCTTGTAACAGATTTTCTTCTGGGTCTATATTATTTAGGATTGACATTAATTCGTCTTATATTGCATTGATTTGAATTCTAGAAGGAGCGTCTGCGTTGGTATTGTATTAACCTTCTTTATAAATAATCTCGTAATCAAATTCTGCAAGCTTTAGTTTCCATCTCATTAATTTAGAGCCAGGTCCTTTTAATTTCATAAGCCAAACTAAGGGTCTATGATCTGTATAAATGTAGAACTTGCGTCCGTACAAATATGGTCTGAAGTATTTGGTGGACCAAACTATTGCTGGAAGTTCTGTTTCAATTGTCGGGTATTTTGACTCGGCACCATTTAAAGTTCGTGATGCGAAAGCTACGGGCTTATCACTACTTCTATGGACCTTGTGATCTGCGCCTGAAGAGCTACGTTAGAAGCATCTGTTGTAAGAATAAATGGTAATCGGTTTTCGTAATCGGGATATTGTAAAATTGGATCGTTCATAAGGATCTTTCGACAGATTTCGAATGAAGTAATGAATTCGGAATCGTGGATGATCTGAGCATTTTTCTTTCAGCATTTGGTTAAAGGTTTTATAAGTCCTCGAAAGTTTTTAATGAATTTTCTGTAATAGCCTACTAAACTAAAAGCTTCTTATTTCCTTTCTTGTCTTTGGTATGGGGTACTCTTGAATTATCTTTATTTTGTCAGGGTTAGATTTTACGCCGCAAGAGTAGTAACGTGACCTAAATATTTTACTTCTCTTTTCAAAAATTCACTCTTATTTAACTGTATTTTTAAATTTTAGTCTCTCAAAAATTTCTCTAAGCCTTTCAATATGTTCAATAAATGATGTTGAAAATATCATAATGTCATCTAAGTATGTAAAACATTTTTCGTTTTGGATTCCTCTAAGAATATCGTCCATAACTTTCTGAAAATTTGTTGGAGCAATCTTTAAATCTAAGGGAAATCGACAATATTCGAAATGATCTGATTCTGTGCAAGAAGCAGTTTCTTCCCCTGTCGTCGCGTGACATGTCGATCTGGTCGTAACCTGATGCTAAATCTAGGGTAGTATAGTACTGGGAACGTCCTAGTTTGTCTAATATTGAGGATATATCAGCTATGGGTTCTAAAGTAATAGGATAGTTAACATTAAATTCTATATTTTTCTCATTACCATTACCAGTGGTTGTATAAGGAAATTATTACTATCTAACTTTATTAGAGATTCTGGAATTTCTATGCCTGAAACAATTTTCTAGTGAAAAAGTTCTTGTTCATTAAAATTATTTCTAAATGGATTTGAGTTAGTAATATTATTGTTGTTATTAAGTATTTGATAATTATAACTGTTAGATCCATTATTATTTCTAAAATTGTTCATAAGAAATGATACTCGTCTTGTATTTACGATATTTAATGAATTATTATTTTTGAAATTATTTGCTGAACTTTTTTGTTGTAAATTTTGTAAATATTTCATTTGTTTTTCACCATATTGGATGTTTTCTTCCTCTAGGATAATTGGAATTGCCTCTTCAAGGTGCTAGGGCTTTTGCATGCGAACCGCTAAACCATGACTAGGCAAACCATGTAAAAATGTTTGAAGAGCCATTTTGTCATATATACCTATTTTTAGAGTATGAATTTGCTCATCTGCAATTGTTAACCGAAGTTTTGTTTGTACAAGACTTCGATAGTCTTGAATTTTCATGCCAAAATAATAAGGAATTTCTTTGGGATCTTGTTTTAAAGTCATTAAATCACTAACTAAACAATCTTCATTTCTTTGATCAGCAAATTACGAATTCAACATATTTTTTATTTTCTGCCAACTACCTATCTCATCTCCCCTAGAGCCTATTAAACTTTGAGCCCTACCTGTAAGTTTGCTGATCATAATTCTAAATACCCATTGTTTTCTAGGATTATTAACATTTGTCGTATCTAGAAAAGTATTTATCAAATTTTCATAAGTTGCAATGACTAACGGTAGTGTCGATTGAGTGCTATCAAATAATGGGATCGCATTCACATATAAATTTGAATATTGGCCTCATTATTTGTATTTGCCATATTTAAATTATTATCTTAATTAATTACACTTAAATTAAAATTTTTTTGGAAATTTTGTTCACTAGAAATGTTTTGATTAACCTTCGTATTAATTAAATTACTAGTAAGTTGATTACTAACTCTTGGAAAATTAAATGATTGCTGTAATTTCAATTTAGTATTTTAATGTTTTTAAAATTATCTGACAATTCGTTAAGGGAGTCGTCACTATCTTGATAAATTGGTAATTTGATTTCAGGTTCAGTCACTAGACATGTATAACTAAGGAAATATAATATTTATGGATATATAATAGTAAAGGATTGATAAACTTACATGAAGATTACGCTTACCGCTTGATGTGTCATATCAGCCATTTATTGAACTTGAACCAATGTTTCATCACTCGGGTGTGCCACTTTTTATTATAACTTTTTAAATTGCTTATTTAGATTAATTATACTTGCTTTTAATTAGTCTTCTTATTAATAATGTTTATTTAATATTTAATTAGTCCTAGGTTCAATTTTGCTGATTAACGATCAAATTAGAAACTCTTCTGGCTATTTTTTACACCGTTTTAAACCCAATTTAAAATCACACGCCTCGTCGCCAATTAAGGTCTCACACCAGTGGACCTTGTTTTTAAAAAAACTATTATTATTTATTTTTAAGTTATTTTACAAAATTAAATATTTTGATTTTTGTTTAATTAATTTATTTCTTAATTATAATCTTTACGTGTTTTTCTAGGACACGTATTATTTAATAACATATGTTATGTTTGCAATCTTTACTTACACTAATTATATTTCACTTAATAAATTACTTTTTGTGATTCAGCAATTTATTACTTTGAATGTTACAATATGTTATATTCAATTACCTATTTTCATTTACTATTTAAATCAATAAACTTACAAAACTCATCAGTGGTTTTGACTTTAATTAATAATATTTATAACATTTAAATTAATTACCGTCCAATAATACGAATTATCGTCCAATTTAAGATGGCTGTGCTTACGTACTAAAACGAACAAGGAGGACTAAACGCCGCTTGTCGGTATTTATATGTGATCTCTCGGAGTCCTTCAGTATTCGTGAATGATGCTACCAATGTCATCTCCTTTCATAATGTCTTTTAATATTGACTGGCCTGAA
>WYDF02074837.1:0-11327 GCA_009867245.2 Adranes taylori | reverse complement strand
AAATATATATATATTAGATAATAGCATTTTTGAATCATGCTCTCTTGTAAAAGCTTCTTTCTGAAACTGAATAAAATCATATTTTGCTCTTATAAGCGATTTTTGACCTATCGTGGACTTCGATGCGACCTGTAATTTTTTTGATACAGGTTTTTTCAAACTTTCTGAGCAATATCTGTTCCAATTTTCGGTACTTTGTTGTCACTTAATTCGGTACTATCAATTACATTCAAACATATTATCAATTACTGAACATATTTGTCAGTCATTGCTACCTGTAAATAAAAAAGTACCTATATAAATTTATTTGGTAAAATATATTATTATATTGCTTTGTCCATAAGTGTGGTCCACGTCAACAACCATACTATTTGCTAAATTAGAATAACCTTCTGTTTCAAAGTTCATGGATTTTTGAAAGATAAGGCGATTCCAATTATCTATAAAATGTAGGGTCCATAAAAGTTATGTAATACGTTGTTAGTTTAAAATACATTTTATTTTTATACGTACCTATATCAAGAGTACTCTCACTATCAAATACAGTTAAGAGTCCTTCCAATTGAGGCCCTAGAAGGTCTTTTATAGCGAAGTCCACTTTCTTCAGCATAGTTTGATGGACTCCACCTCCGGTTTTCATAATTTCAAGTTGTCATATTTTTGTTTTAAGAATACGGCATTTCGATATTCACCGCCAAACTTTGCATTGAATTCAGCTGAAATTGCTTTCCATGCCTCATTTTTCTCTTTCACATGTGGTAGAATCGGTAGCTTTATTTTCTATAATATTTCGATATTTTATCGCAGGATCTATCAAGAATTCTTTTCCTTCAGCTGTCAAATTTGAGCAACGTTTCTTTCCGTGTGTACCAATAATTAACGAAAACTATAAAATAACCTTTTATGTATGATTTTATTTATTGATTTAATAACCTTGATCTCTATTTGATTTTAGTAAACGCTTATTTCCCTATCCAACATAAAATTTAATTAAAATATAACGCATTTAGAATATCAATTTAATAAAAATTATTACTTAAGATCAAACTTATATTAAAATTATGAATAAATAAATAAACCTCTAATGACATCCTCAAAAATGACATCTGAATTAGTCATCTAAACATAAAAAAATATTCAAACTATTCTACAAACCAAATCATACACAAAGAAAATAATATTATACATCCTTAAAATATACCCTCCCAGGTGAAGAAAAGACTAACTTTCCTCTCTATTTCCATCTTTATTCTGTTCATTATACCTAAACACTTTCCTTTGGCCTCACTCCACTCAATTTTCTCACATTCCCTTATTCAGTGCATCATTCTTTCCTCTTTCTTACCACATATCCAGCACACTCTTTCTTATTCTTTTATCCAATTCTTGTTGCCACCTTCCTCATTTCCGCATTTACTCTTTGCAATCCGTTTTTCTTGATATACATCACTTCGATAATAGATATTTAACAATCACCTCCTCACCCCTAGTCCACTTATAGTTACTATTATATCACTTGTCATTAATTCTCTCTTGGGTCTCTTGCCTTTCAACATCCCTCATCTTTTCCGTGGTCTTATTCTGTGCACCGCAACCTACAATCATCTTCTCAAACCATCTATCCGTTGACCAGCCAATCCTCCTGTTCGCAATTATTGTAGACCTAATCTACCCATTGTCACACCCATCGTTTCCTCCATTCAATATTCCCTCCCTGTATCCTTTATATCTTCATACCTTCCCCTCAAACTTCAATATCCATTTCACTGCGCTTATCCAATATTTACTTTTTCCAATCTGTTGCACTATAAATTCATTTCTAGTAATCCTGTCCAATCCCAATATCCTTTTCAATCCCAATATCATAACCTCAACTCTCTCCATCCCCTTTCTTTCCTCCACCGACCATACCTCTACTCCATACATCATTATATTATTCATATATACTTCCATAATCTTCAACCTCATCCCTTCAACTGACTCCTCAAACTTCTCATTCTCTCTATAACTCCACTCGTTTTCTTCGAGACCATTTCTATTTGTTCCTTACACAACTCATTTTGTGCCAATAAGAAACCTAAATATTTTCATTTCTCGAAGCTTTCAATCCCCTGTCCCCATATATCGTTTACAATATTTCTACTTTCTCTCACTCCACTCTTAAAATAATTTTGCAAGTCTTCTGCAAGTTCACTTCCAATCCCTTTTGTCCATCTATCCCTTCACTTTCCCACCCATATCTTTCATCTCTCTCACACACCATGCATACTATATCATCCAAATGGGGCCAGGCATACTATAATCGACCAAAAGGAGAGTAACGCATCCCTGCCTTACTGCCCTTTTGGTCTAAAACTATTCAGACATCCAATCAGTCAGTCTCACCCTTACTTTCGTACCCTCATACAATCCCCTTCTCATACTTATCAATACACTCTATATTCCTTCATACTCCAATCTCTCTCACAATTTCTTCCTCACTATTCCATCAAACGCCGCTTTCAGGTGTACAAATATGAGGCACAACTTCCTTCTTTTTGATATCTGGTGAGATAGTATTTCCTTTTCACAAAGATCTTTTTATAATCCCATCCATCACAGTAACCCTTATAACTTCCAATATCCATTCTGTTTCCTCTCTTATAAACTCGTATCAATTCCTCTTTTTTTTAGTTACCCGGCACGCTAACCTCATTTCTCCATATTCTATAAAGTCCTCTTACTAACGCGCATAACCCTTTCTCATACAGGCAATTCCATACCTCCACAGGCAGCCTATTAGGTCATGCTGTACCTCCCTTATTCATTATCTTCATCTATTTCCTAACCCCTTCTGTATTTATCTCATCCAACTCCCTCACCTCCTTCGTAGTTGAAGCCCCTTCTTTGACCCCTATAGCGCCTCCACATGATCCTCCTACAAACACTTTCTATAATTATCCTCCCATTCTCTTCAATTTCAATTACATCCTGGTATTTTACCCCTATGATACCCTTGTATTCTTGTTCTCTTACAGAGTGTTACTAAAAACTTTCCACTGCTAAAACATGCGATTTTCTTAAACTCGCTTAATCCCTTAAATATTAAAGGGGCTTTCGATATAAGAAATTTAAAAAAAGTTGTGCGAAACTTTTCGAGAATATGGACCGCAAAATTTTCAAAAAGAGCACCATGTATACCTGTTAAATTCTGATTTTAGAAAAAAATGTTTCAAATAAAATCGAAGGGGCTTCAGGTAGAATATAAAATAGAGTTAATTTGAATGTCCTCTCTTTTATAGTTTCTGACATATTGAAAAGTGTTTTCAAACTAAGATCGTGCTTTTCAACATAAAGCACGATACGAGTATGCATGCAAAATTCTAGCTTTCTAGTTTAAAAACTGAAGTTTTTGTAAAAAAAAATGGCGCATTTCCACCATATTGGATGTATAAAAAAAGAAGAAAAAACCACTTTTGCGGAACAATTGTGTGCATCTGTGAACCAAATTTCATGCAAATCGGTCCAATAACTTAGGAGCAATTCTTTAAAATACATCCTTATGTATGTACGTACAGACAGACACCGAATAATACGCCTCTTATAAATTATTCACCATTTCAATTTTTTTTGCGACAAATTGGTTGTATGACCTCTCTCTGAAATACATTTAAAAGGATTGCAATGATTTGAATACAAGAGACGTACTAAGGTGAATAGAAAACAATCTCTGAACATGAATTAAATGATAAAAATAAATGATAAAGATAAAAGATAAATGATACAGATAAAAACATAAATGGAATTTGAAAGATAAAAATACTTCATCTTAACTTTCACTTATATTGATCCTCAGATACAAGTGATAAATTGAGCGAGCCCCGACTTTTTTATCACCAGGGGCTGCCTGCGAAATACCACTCCATAGCTCTGCAGCCAAACGGCTTATTGAACTTTTCGTTATCATTTATTCCAAAATATCGTTAATTCATATATATCGCAATATATCTGTGTCTTGTACCAGTTTCAATATTTCCTGGGGTGAGCATTTTAGACCCAAATCAGATTTTTTTTTGCTCCAAATAAGTCTGTTTCTGAATTCCAGTGGCTCATTCCTGCCAAGCTTCAGCAGATCTGACGTTTTGTTCATACATGGCTATTCTATAAAATGCTTACTTGTTGATTTCCTGTACTAATTTTGCCAGGCAGTCTATGTGCTTTTGAATGGCCCAGTTTCCTGTTGCTAGCCTGATGGAACTAACAGGTATTCTCAGAGCCGGCTCCGGAGCAATGAACTGTGTGCAGATGCCTTCTTTGCTAGCGCATCTGCTATTTTGTTGCCTCCAATGCGCATGTGCTCTGGTATAATATTATGTAACTATGTTGGTTATAGCCAGTCTGCACAGTGTATTGATGCATTCGTTTGTCGCTCAGGCACGTTTCAGGCGTTGTTAAGCGCCTAAAGTGCCACCTGACAGTCGCTTACTATAAAAATCCGAAGTTAATTATAATTCTTTTATATGTTCCTGTACGTAATGGAGGATTGCATATATGTCAGCGTCAAACACTGTGGAAAATCCGCCTAAAGGACAGGACATTTTGCATTTCGGTCGTTCACCGAAAATTCTACTCCCAGATTTCATAAGACCTTGAAGCACCTGTGAACCAAACTACAGTAGATTCCAGAAAGATAGCGGGGCTTCATAAGTTCTGTATATGTTATTGAACGGAGATATACAGTCCGATATCATCTCTAGCATTTCTAGATTTTTGCGAATTTTTTGCTTCTATTATCAGATTTTATGGCGGAAGATTTATCAGTACTTCAAGTGCTGCCGTTGGGTTCGTTTTCATAGCTCCTATTATATCAAGGCACCAGTTCTGTGCATAGAGAAGAGCATCTGACTTGCTACGATGCAATTCAGTACATTTCAAATGTATATCACTAAACTCGTGGCGGCCATATTGATAAATTAAAAGCAAATTTAGTATTCTATACTCACAATCAATTCTTAACTATTTGTACATAGATAAATACTAAAAGCATATTGGAAGAAAAATTATCGAAATTTATGGATGAAATCTATGGATAACTTCCAATACGTAGATATCTAAAGTTCAGCGTAGTACACAACGAAATCTCTTTCGTGTGCGACTGCTCTTGCTAAATAGTTATCATAAAATATTTTTTTCATGATATTTGCTCCTTCTTCATAATGTAAGTAAAAGTTTTAGAGTTTTTGTGTAATGATATTACATGCTATTCGCACGTAGTTGAGCCTCACTGATGTTATTTATGTTGTGACAAGTTTTAGTTTATTATACTTTTTTGCTATAGAAACAAAAGTGTTTCTTTTTACCAGATTTTTTCTTGTTAATATTAATGCTCAAGTAATATAAAAAGTTAGAATCAGAACGCCTTTAGTTAAATAATAATAAACCGTTTTACGATGGCACTCTAAAAAGTTCTTGGCAAAACTTATATGGCGTTAGAAACTACAAAATTATAGCTGTACAAAAGGTTTATTTATATAACCATAAAGTAATGTAAATGCGTTCTATCAATACATTCGAGTAGTAACCTATAAGCTATTCAAGATAGAAACAAATATGAGTTATCAAAACCAAATAATTTCAACTAGTTCACGTTTAATAATTCTTCTACTCAAATTATTGTTAAAAAGTATTTATTAAACTACATTTTATAATTATATAAATTTATTATTATCTTCTACATTTTATAAACAACTTTGCAAATAGAATCTTTGTTTAAATTTTCTGTATTCGTATTTTAAAGGTTTTCTGCAACATAATAATGCCCAAAGTTAATGAGATATTTATAAACTAAAACCTATTATCGCATCAAGAGGCAATAATCAATACTAATAACCACTATTATCACATTTTGGCTCAAAACACTGTAACAGAAATTTTACGAAAATTACTCATATTACGCAAAAAAAAACAAAACAGATAATGTATAGAAACACAAAACAAAACATGGGCTACACTGGTAAGCTATCTGCAAACCTACCAACTATACAATGCGCCCAAAATTGAAACTAAAATTTTAGGAATCGAAAGTTATCCTTACAGATGCATTACTGTGCGCTTTGCTAGTGTATAGATGATTTGCATTGGAATTAATTATGTCTCTTATTTTGTTATGATAACACAACTACCGCATCCGAGTGTAATAATTTCCTGTCCGGGATAGGCATCTCATTTATTGCCCGTCAAACACCGACAAAAACGATGACACAGCATTGCAAATGATCAAAGAAGTTGACAAAACCGATACAGGAATTTTCTTTATCCCCACGAATGAGATACAGTTATACGATGTTATAAGGAACCTCAAAAACAAATTCTCACTGTACATATACGCTATTAAACTTAAGCTACAGTAAATATAGGTCACCGAAAGCGGTCTCCCATAGCAGCCATAATTAATACATCACACAACAGTGCCACTTTCCCCAAAAAAATTAAAGTAGTTAAGGTAGTTCCAGAACACAAAAAGGGTGACCTCATTATTTTAACTAATTGTAAAACTATAGCCATATTTCCCATATTGTCAAAAATAATTGAAACATACTGTGGAAAAAAATGGACTTCGCAATTCGATCGGCACTATAGATGCTGTGCAATGATTTGAACTACACATTTCCGACGTTCTGTAACAGAAAGAAAAAGTTCATGTAAATATGTATGATTTAAGTAAGGCATTCACTTTACAAGGCACTTTACTTTATATGCACTTTACAATATTATTAGGTTAACTTGAATATTATGACCATTAGAGATATCGTTCATCTCTTGATCAAATCTTATTTATAAGACACACAGCAAGTGGTATCTTGAATTGACGATGTAAGTAGCATGGCCAACGTTACATTTGTGTTGCTCAGGATAGCATACTGTGTTCTTTTGGTATTTGATACTTTTCATGAAAGACTTTGATAGAAACGTATTCTGCTTAAGTACTCAGTATGCAAACGAAAGTCCCATAATTGTGAAACCAACCGATGAGAACACACAATACCGCGACACAAATGTAAATAATTCACTTCTTGAACAGTGGTTTTTAGCTATTGGCTTTCTTTTCAATGGCAGTTAAAACCAGGACAAAACGTTCATTTTCTATCGTATAATCCTGTACGTGAAGCCATCTCATCTTTCATATACTGGAAGTCATTTATTGTATTATATTTTACATAAAATAAAAGTTGGGCCATTTAGTTTTGACTATCACCCTAGAACTCGTCTAATCTATTAATCTAATCTATTAAAACTAGTGTAATCTCTTAATCGGCTGCCCTATAAATTGCCTACCCATGAATTACCTGGTTCCCGTACTTGCCTACGGCGCTAACAATTTCGCTCTATGCTTTGTCGCGGCATACGACCGCTCTTGACTCATTTTTTTTTCCGTATTTATGCTCCGCTGTCCGCTTTGCCGTGCTTGCGGTGGCTCTTAACGCACTTTTGAAAAATTTCTAACAGAGCATTCTGGCGAGCTTCTCAGTCTGACTCACTTCTGGAAAACTTCTAACAGGACTGTCGTGAACTTTTGAATTTGTCTATGCACACATTCGCCAAAAGATTACAGATACCTATGTAACCGCGCCTACGACGCGGACGTCTTTGCTGTCCGCTTTGTCGCTACTTGCGCCCTCTTTTGACTGACTTCGCACGTTAGACTGCCTTGAACTTATGAATTTGTTTTCGCACACATTCACCAACCTTAAAATCCTCCAGTCCTAAGTCATTTGAAAATTTTTAATTGCTTAAAATAGATTCAGTATATTGAGTTGTTCATATGGGCAAAATTGAAGTATCACAGGCTTTATTTTCCCTAAGTTCCATTTTTTCAACTTCCATAGGAACCGAGATATTTAACGTGGCATAATTTTCTTTCAGGGTTTCTTTCTATGTTGAATCGTGCAATTTTGTAAATTTGTTTAACTGCTTAAATATTAAAGAAATTTTTTATATAAGAAATTAATACAAATTAGAACAACAATTTCCGAGAAAATTTATATAAAAATTTGTGAAACAACAAACACCCTGTAACTATGTTAAGCTGTGATTTTAGAGAAAAATGTTTCAAATAAAATCATAGGAGCTTTAGGTAGCTTATACAACAAAATGTTTAACATTTTTTCACCTGATTTTTCTTTTGTTTAATTTCTATCTACTCACTATTATGCTCTTCATATAGCTTACGTTCTACCGATCACTTTGATACCACATTCAATATTGATTTCTTTAATTTAACGCCTACATCACTTCTTGTACTTAAAATATAAAATTTGACTTTAAATCTCTTTGAGTTTAAGTGCAATACTTAGCTATATCACAATAGCTTAAATATGTTCACACCGAATAACAATGTACTTCATGCATTTAATAAGAATAAATGTAGCAACTACACGTTTTAGGTGATAACAGCTATCTTATGTTAAATCCGACTGGTGTACCACGACAACGATATAATGAATTTCATATACGAACATGCAACGTCGTTGAGAGATGTATTGGCGTATGGAAACATAGATTTCCAGTGTGTGCGTATGGTTGCCGTTTAAAGCTGGAAAATGTTTTAAATGTAATTATAGCAACAGGTGTATTACACAATATTGCTCTTAAAATTGGAGACCAACAACCTTTGATAATAATAATATTCACGAATTTGATTTATCAATAGCAGAAGGAAATATCCCACACATTATAGGAGCTGAAAATGTTGCACCAGAATTAGTAGGCTTTAATCTACGCAATACATTTATCAATGAATACTTTGGAAGAATAAACTAGTTCCTTAAATTATTTTATTCTACTTTTAAATGATATTTACAAAGTTATTACAAATTATTACATTTACAAAGCTATTACAGAGATTAATTGAATAAAGCTTTTTCTTTTAATTATATGTCTAATTCTACTGCTTTCAATTTTAGCTTTCGCTCCTTTTCTTTAAACTCCTTTACTTCTTCTACCATTGCCAACTGAATGTTAGCAATTTCAATTCCAATCTAAATATTTGCTAATTCCTCATATTTATGGTGTATATTGTCATCAACGCTATGCACAACTGGACGCCTTCTACTTACTTGTCCAAATGTTTTTGTTCGTAATTTTTTTTATTCATAGGCGTTTGTAAACTGTTTGCAGAGTTACCGCCCCATTTTCAAGCACTTCCTAAAAATAATTATTTCTTAATACGGCTTAAGGAATTTGTAATAATAGTATTATAATACAATAATGATAGTAGTAGGAGATTCCGCCGCAGCCACCCAGACCTTACCTTAACTCATTTTAAAAAGATCGAACACCATTTGGGGTATAACATAAATAGTTTTTGTGTTTGACAGCTGTCAAATAAAAATCCAATATGGCGGATGACAGGACACTTCCCGTTGTCAAAATTTGGGGGAAAAGTAACTAGATTTTTCACTAGATTTATTTTAGCGCGAAATTTGAATTTTTCGTATTTGAATTTTTTTGTTCCATCATCGTCGTAGTCGTAGTCATCGTAGTGGTAGTCGTCCGTCGTCGGCGTCGTTGTCGTAATCGTTGCTGTTCGTAGCGGATATCGAGATGAGGAGTGGATATCGTAGCGGATATGGAGATGTATGATTAGAGCGAAACTTAAACGAGCCGGCGGGTGGATGCGTACTTTAAATGGTTATTTTCTAACTAGATACTAGATTAATCACAGCATCATCATCATCATCAACATCATCATCATCATCATCATCATCATCATCATCATCATCATCATCATCATCATCATCATCATCATCATCATCATCATTATCATCATCATCATCATCATCATCGTCGTCGTCGTAATCTTTGCTGTTCGTAGAGCGGAGTTGTCGAGAGCGAGGTGAGCCGTGCTTTATTCGAGCTTATCTAGATTTGAATAGTTTTCATTTTGAAAATAAAAAAATCAAATCAATATGTCTGATTAGAACAAAATTTAATTTCTAACTAGAAGTTATTTTCTAACTAGATTTGGGGGAGAGAAAAGTTACTAGGTTTATCACTAGATTTTTTTCCGGTATTTTGGAACGGGTCATTGTCAGCTGTCATTTGAGGAAATAAAAAAGCAATATGACTGACTTGCGTGAAATTTACGCCTGATGACGTCAGAGCTGGGATATTTTATAACTAGATTTAAAAACAAAAAAGAACAAGGCACAGAGCGTGCATTAGGGATTGCATTAGGGTCTTATTATACTTAGAATAGTGGACTGGTGGATAGATTAACCAAACAAAAAAATGGAGGTTATGTTTTCATCATCGTTGAGATTCGTAGATAGATTAACCTAACAACAAATTGAGGATATGTTTTTATCATCGTTAAGATTCGTATAAATCATCGTCATCGACTATTTTCGTATGTTTGATAAAACTATCACATCGTTCGAACGTATTCATAGGCTTGCAGCAACTGAATTTAGCGGGATATTTAAAATGTTTACGAAACGCAGCGGGGTGCACTTCAAATGTGTTCATTTCTAACTAGATATATTATTACATTAAATTTTAGAATAGCTGTCATTTGAGAAAAGCAATATGGCTGATGACGTTAGAGCTAAAAAATAAAAGAGTAGAAGGCACGGAGCGTGCTTTAGGAACTGCAATAGGATCTTATTATACTTAAAATAGGGGAAAAAGAAGAAAGCTGGCGGGTAGACTAAGGAGCGCGCGAATATAAAAAGTGCGCGAATATAACGTCACACTGTTTATGTGCTTTGTCGACTACTCCAAAGCGTTCGACTCCATCAAGTGGGATGCCCTTTGGCAGATCTTAGAGGAAATGGGCACACCAGGCCACTTAATACAACTGATACGGAACCTCTATGAACACAGCACAGCAAGGGTCAGAATATATAAAACTTACTAAAACTAATTTGACGTTATAGCAGGGATTAGACAAGGGTGTATCCTGTCACCAATCCTATTTAACATATATAATGAGTACGTCATGCGTAAAGTAATCGATGAATGGTATGGGGGGATTGAAGTGGGAGGAAAGCGCATAAGTAATCTGAGATATGCCGATGATTTCTCATATTGGCGAAAGATCAACTTGAACTGGCAAGGCTGGGATCATGACAAGGCTGGGAAATATATGCAAAGAGTACGGCTTAAAACTAAACACCAGTAAAACCAAACTCATAATAGTAGACCGGAAAACGAACAACTCTCCGCATATCAGACATGTAGCCGGTTTCGAAGTAGTAGATAAATCACCAACATCACCAACACAGGAGGTAGCGAAGCCGAAATAAGGCGACGGCTAGCGATAGCAAGAACGGCCACAACTAAACTGA
>WYDF02074826.1:0-11328 GCA_009867245.2 Adranes taylori | reverse complement strand
CTCTGACCGGGGGCCCCTTCCGGCTGGGGGCCCGTGGCATTTTGCCGACTTGCCACCCTGTAGTTACGCCACTGGGCTGTTTCATAACTGCAGGCCGAACACAAAATACATTTTTTTAAATGGAATGCTATAATTTTTATTTGATAATTCGATTCTACGTATTTTTCATAACTTTCAATCTAAAACTTGGTAGGTCTATAGCAGGTGTTTCAAAAGTTATGGCTAGTATTATGCCAAATTGTGGTAATTTGAACTGCTTATATCTTAAAAGAATAAAATATATTTGATCTGTTTATGGACTTGGTAATTCTAATACACCCTCACCTTTTACGCGTATAAAATATTTTGCATATTATTGAAAATTGTATACAGAGTGAATCAAAACGCATAGTAAGGTATTTTTCAATTTCTTTAAATGGAACACCATATATTTTATGTAACAGTTGGATAGATCTTTAGCGCCACTCATTTCAACTCTATAGAATTAAAACATTCAACCAAATTGAGAATTATGTTATAAAATTAGAAATATCTCAAAAACAGTTGAAGTTAGACATAGGAAAAGGTTAATAAAAATGAAAGTCGTGCTAAAGATCTATTCAACCATTACATAAAATATAGGATGTTCCATTTAAAGAAATTGAAAAATACACTACTAGACGTTTTGGTTCAGCCTGTATACAATTTTCAATAAAATACAAAAAAAATTTTACGCGAAAAAGGTGAGGGTATACTAGAATTACGAGGTTCAAAAACAGATCAAATATATTTTATTCTTTTAAGATACAAACAGTTAAAATTACCACAATTTTGGCATAAAACTAGCCATAACTTTTGAAACACCCGATACATACCTACCAAACTTAGATTGAAAGTTATGAAAAATACGTAGAATCGAATTATCAAATAAAAATTATAGCATTCCGTTTAAAAAAATGTATTTTGTGTTCGGCCTGCAGTTATAGCACACCCTGTATACATGAAAATATTTTTAGATGTTTTTCTTTGGGGCCCGCAGGCCCAGAAGGCTGTGTCATCAGCATACTGTGTCATCAGCACTGTGACAATCCTGAGTTTGAGGTTGAGGCATATCATAATATTTTCTGTTTCGTTCCTCTGATTAGTTTATAATCTGTCAATGATTTTATAGATTAATAGATGCCATGTGAATACGGATGACGTTACACAGAATCTAAAGATGCCATGACGCCCCGAATTGATTAATTTGCCAATAGTAAATTGTGAATGTCATATTTCTGAAAAGTACATAGGATGCCGTATTCCCGATTGTATCGTACTGCTATAGACAGACAAGTGGTACAAATTCTTTCTTTTAATAAAAGTTTCCTAAAGAATAATTTTAAATCTCTATTTTGTTGTATTTCAGTGGAATTTGTAATTAAAATGTTTCTAAAGCCTTTAATTATTTAAATGTATATCTTTAATTTAATTGTCTTTTAATAGTTGTCTAATAATGAAATTAATTTCCAATTTATTTCATTACTAGCTATCCATCAATTTTGTTTTTATGTTTTCACTTTTTATAAGTAATTATATAATATTTCGTTAAGTAAAAATGTTACGTAAATATGTTTATTATTTTAGATTTGGTTTAAATAAAAGTGTACAGTAAGCTCCCGATTATCCCCGAAATCGTATGATACGACTGCGGTGGAAAGCAAAAATCACGGATGATCCGAAATATGGCTGAAAATAGGGGACAGACAAAAAAAATATTCCAGCTTAAAAACTTGGCGGGATTGTAGACTAAAACCTAGTGTAAACCGTGAAAATCTTTACAGTACAGCATACTAGATATACACTACTTAAATACACTAAACAAAATAGAGTATTTACGGCGTAGTCTAGGTGTGGAAAATGTTGTACGTACAACAACTTTCTATCTGCTCGCCGTTCATTCCTCTTGCATGGTTTGTGATTTCTTCGTTCAAAAAGCGTGCAAATCCTAGATCACTACCGTCACAGTTCAGCCAACCTATAATGTCCTCTACGTCGACATTCTCTCCCACTAAAATTGATCTCACTAACTCAAACAGTATAGGGGCAGGGAAATTATCTCTTCTCCACCAATGTTTAGGTTGTCATTGATGCGACATTCGGCACGAGTATCTTCCATGACTTTACAAGCATTGAGGCTTTGGTTAAATTCCACGTAGACGCAATCTCGTAAATGCTGTTCAAAGTTTTGTAACCATTCCAAAACTTTTTCAGGTCATAGATTTTTTTCAATGTTTAACATTTGCAAATTTTTTCTGTCGGTTTCAATAACTCCATAGTCCATGGGCTGTACTAGTGCCACAATATTTGAGGGCAGAAACTTTGCAAAAATTTGTTAGTCAAGAGGATTTAATCATTCTTGTAACTGGGTGCGAGAGTGCGTTGTCCATCAACAGCACAATCATTTTTGGCAACCTTTTTGATTCAAGATGTTTGCGCACTTGAGGCACGAAAATCGTTTTGAACCACACTTGAAATATTTGTTGATTAATCCATCCTTTCTTTCCGTTGAAACAATTAACTGATAAAGTTTCTAATAAGCTATGATTAATCACACTTATAGTCAAACGGATCGGAGAAAATGCATCAAATTGCATATAAGCTTGAAAATTGTTCTGCTTCCAGTATTTATTGATCTCTCTCTTCTGTCTTTGAATCATAGAGCAATAAATAAAATTACTACGTGGCCGTATTTTATAAACGTTTCTAAATCATGGGACTGACGAAGATTTATTGCGATATACCCAGATGCTCTATTTGTCATAATCTGTAAATATTGATAACTTATTTAAGAATTATTCATACAGTTTTATAGAAATAAACATCATCAAAATTTTTTAAATAATTTAATATACCGTTTTCCAGTAAAATTAATAATAAATATTTACGGCAGATGTATAAGAAATACTGTATGTTCAAGATATCAAGATATCATAAATAACTGTTATTTCATTAACCAATTATCTGTACTTTATAAGTTTCTTAACATATTTACTAGATGGTGCTACTTATGTGCTCGGAAAGACGCCATCTTTATAAAGTTAACAAAAAAGTACGCTTATTAATCTATATTGTGTGTGCAATAGCTGGCTATTAAAAACAATGGATTGCTTAGAAGAATACGACTCTCGCTTGATTAAGTAAGATATTCATTATTGAAGTATGCCTCAGGGTTAGAGTACACATTTTAATGGAGTATTGGGAAAACAAGTTTTTTTTTATAACATAATGCAATTTAATATTTAGCTATATTTAGCTATACTTTTTTTATCCATTCGCGTTACATAAAGTTATATCAATATTTTACAAGAATTATAGACAATTGTGATTATAGACAATTTGTAACCTGTTTTAGGGGCCAACATCAGTAATTAAATCAGCAGCAGCCCCTTCATCAGAAATCATCATCAGCCCTTTCAGTAATTAAATTCGAAGGAAAATGAACCCAGAGACCATCAAACAAATGCAATCAGAACTATCTTATTTTATCTTTTTAATTTAATATTAATTCACTTAGTAAAAATACTACTTCACTTTTACTTTATATTTGAGATTTAGTTGTATTTTATTTTATTCTTATTTTATATTCAGTTTGAAGTGTTTGAATTGAAAAATGTTTTTTAATAATTCAAATAAATGGATGTCTATCAGTTTTAAGAAAGTTGATAATTCATACCCGACCTGTCTATTGATCAAATCATTATTGTTCTTCCGTTCATTGACGAAACTATAAACATGTTCTAAATCTTTAGCTATATGGAATTTATTTGAAATTTGAAGGGCTTTGAAATTAACTTTAGAATCAAAATCATTGTTATTTACATGTTTAGCGAACTGGCTCTCTGTCATTATTCAATCTGATAGCTTTACTAAGACAAAAAATCACTAAAAATGAAAGAAAAAAAAAAGCGAAAACAAACACAACACAAAACCATAAAGGCTTTCACACAATACCATTATTCTCTATTTCTACAAACATCTACAAACATCTACTGGCACAGCTAAGCAAGTAAAGCCAGATGTACACAAGACCAACCAATAAAGTCAGGTCACCTCATTTAACCAAATTCCCTCATCAGTTGACTAAGTTTTACAGGTTTCTCTTGGGTGCGAAGTGAATGCTTTATGATTAATGCATATGCTGGATTTGGAGATGTGAAAGCGTGCGGAGATGTGGAGATGTGTGGAGAGGTGTTCGATATACTACTTTACACAACGTGGGCGTGGGGATCCCATTCCTTTTGTATATGTAAATAAGCAATATTCCAGTTATATTGCAGTAAATTGTACATAATATTTATAATAAAGTTATTTATAGAACTATATGTTTACAAAGATACAAAACAAACGAAAAAAATCGTAAACCAAAGCCATCACTAGGCCTGCAAAGCCCATGTTGCGCATCCAGAGGAAATATAAGTGACCATGTTCTAGATCATGTAAAAGATATAATTTTAGTGGAGCGTATCGACGTCTTGTTACGAGATTTGACTTATTTGTTATCTCGTCAGCCTTTTTTTGTTGTCTATGGTAGGGATTAATTCACAGCCTCATATTTTTGTGGCCAATCTGAAAAATGTGAGATGGAATTCAATAGAAATCTGTGTGGGACAAATTCAATTCTATCTTACGTTACTGGGTAAACAAGTCTTCTTGTTGTACGTAAATAAATGCATATTTTCGACTTATACACATATCAATCTGATGAGAACCTTAGCAATTATTGTTTTCCAAATTTTTATTTCAGATTTTAACATATAAATTTGATTAAACGTTCGTGTTCATTAACGATTCGAAAAATTCTATGTGAAAACAGATGGTACTGATGCCAGAAATGCGCATCTACCCTTACCTAGCTTTTTAAGCCAATTTGAACTTCCTAAACGTAAATATGCAGTTTTCGAAATCATTAAGCTCACCTGATTTTGCACAAACTTTTAGATAAATAAGGTATGTGAAAATGCTATGTGAAATGCTATGTGAAAACAGATGGTACTGATGCCAGAAATGCGCATCTACCCTTACCTAGCTTTTTAAGCCAATTTGAACTTCCTAAACTTAAATATGCAGTTTTCGAAATCATTAAGCTCACCTGATTTTGCACAAACTTTTAGATAAATAAGGTTCATGCACACAGGTGACATTTAAATAAAGATCTACTGCTCTATGGTTGCTGACACTTAAATATCACGTCAGTTATACTGTTTCATATAGATTCATCTACGAAAGCAACCTAGAATGACAAATGTCATGCAATTTAATTCAGTTAATGTACAAGTTCACATCAATTCGTGTCAGAGACCATTGGCATTAGATATTTGTTTACAAAAGTAACTTTACATGTCATATTATGCATCATCTATCTGCATGAGGCTTTCAACACACGAAGTGTATACAGCTTGTATCTTTCCGCGAGTAAATAAAATGAATATATACAAATCATGCAATTCTTTACAACTTATATTAGTGAAAAGAAGAAAGAGAAAAAAATACTAAAAAATATACTCATCATTATTCACTATGCAAGAATTTGATGGTATGATTGACTTCAACGTATGTTGATTCTGATCCTGATAGCTGATAAAAGGGCTTGACGATCCACGCTCCTTCAAGTTACTAGAAAAACTTCTTCTTACTAAATAACAAGATCATTCTGGAGGTAACATGTAACAGGGAGGAGGGAGGGGGTGTCCTACATAAAAACCAATTTGATTGCAAGAAAGTTCAGTCTACGGCATCGGTTTCAATCTTTATGCTACCACGCTACCCTAAAAAAAATTTTTTTCGCGCCTATCAGTTTTATTTATTTGTATTGTTTATATTGTTATACTGTTTATTTGTAGATGTATTGTACAATAAAAAATATATTTTTTAAATTAAAGAATTTTGGCGCCTCCCTTGATAATAGTCCGCGCCTCTCAGGTTGGAAACCCCTGGTCTACGGAACACGATTTTGGCACATTAAAAACATATGCCATAAAGACTGAAGAAAAAAATATCAATAATACTTGAAATAAAATAATACAGATTTTCTGAAAGGAAACAAATACTTTAAATATTTAGTACTAAATTTTAATGCATGTATAGTGCGCTACTTCATCTATACTATTAGTGCTGCATCTCTATTCAGCAGAATATAACAGATTCTCAGAAATGTTTGGTCGAAAGATATTGCAAAGATTCACCTGTTTTGTAAGAGCATTAATTTTCTTTGGAAAGGTCCCACAAAACCAATATTGGTAATAAATATAAATTAGTGGAAGATCATGCTAACAAAGTCTAATTAATTTCATTGATTTAAACCCAGTAAGACTTGTAGCTAAAAATATTTGTTTTGTTATTTTTGGTTCTAAAATCAGCAATAAATGGCAAATTTTAAGCTTCTTGGTGTTAGCTACATCATTTAAGAAGTGCAAACTCTCTTTCTTTTACGCAAGCCAGATGCGCCTCTGTTTGATAATTTGTGTAGACACCCTTCACCGGTACACTAATATGACACATCACTGTTGTGATTGACTGTTGATCCGTTGTTTCTATTGTAAGCATGGGAAAGCTGCTAAAAAAATATTTGAATAGAGTTGTGTGTTATGTAGATACAGATGGTTGGAATAAGACCATGAGTTACATAGGAATGTGTGGATGAACCGTGTCACATAAATAAACCGTGTCACAGATGGACCGTCACACATAAACCCGAGCCGCAGAATGCGAGGCGAGACGCACGTCTATAAAAGCGAGATTTTTAAACATATAAAATCAGTTCGTTGCTAACTCGAAAACTGGTCGTCCAATAGCAGCCAGCAGCAGAGCGACCAGCCAAGGCAGCCAAGTCAAGCCAGCCATGCTGAAGCAACAGGAAGACAGACAGCCGGCTACAGTTGCCGGTATAATAATATATTTGGTTAGCGATTTTCTACAGTATGGTGTTTGATTGAATTGCACGTTTGTTGAATAACTTTGTTTTCTCCTCATATCCTTTCCCAGGGACCTACCCCCTATAAATGGAGTCTATACTTCTGGCTGGTGCCGTTTACAGTTAGTTATAAATACATGACAACTTGACGTCAGCGTACTCACACCGTTACTTGTAGTAATTCTTTCCTTTTACCAAAATAGAGTGTATAGTTCTGGCTATTGTCGTTTACAGTCATTTCTAAGCACATGACAATATGACGTCAGTATAGTCACACCGTTTCGTGTCTTAGTAATTTTTTTCTTTTCCAACTAGAGTGTATACTTTGGCTAGTGTCGTTTACAGTCAGTCGTCAGCACATGACAACGTGGCGTCAGTGTCCTCACGCCTTTACTCAACTTTGTAATTTCCTAGGCTACGTATCTATCCTGTTATTTATACTATGTGCTTGAGAATTACCCCCGTCCTCCCGCTGTATTATTGAAAGCCTTTACATGCTTTCCATATTTAATATACTATAGATTGCTTTTATTTGATTATTTTATCACCGCAATTTTTATATCGCCATACATGCACCGCTATTAATTATTATTATGTATTAGTACTGTTTGATATGAAACCGCTTGATTATTACTTCGTTCATTTATGTCATTGCTTTAATTTAATATTCATAATTTGACAATTAATTGAATATATATTTCTTTTTGTGTGTGTTTATGTTGAATGAAGAATAGTACGCTGTTATATTAAATCATTAATCTCGTTTCACTCATTAGTGGATTAGTTTATTACAGCTGCAAGCAAGATCAAGAATCGCTGGTTTACTCACCAGACTATCAGCTGCCCGTACCCTCAGTAACCACTTAAGACCGGTCAGACAACAACATCAGCTTCAGCGCGCGGTCTCACGTTAAACTGACCTGGCACCCGGGGACAGTTTTTCGTAGTCCGTTTTTAATTTATAATTAGTAAGATATTTGTTTGTGCCATCTATAACAGTCGTTATGGCTCCCAATTAGCAGCGTCGCGAGTGAGAGCGTCGTCACAAAACTTTTGTAACTGATGAAATATCTTTCTGTTTTTTTTTTTTTGGATTATTCTTGCTGGAGTATCTTTTAACTGCAACTAAAATCGTGCTTCCACATTCCATATAATGCGATTCCTGTTCTCATTAGATCAGTTTTTGTATTTGTAAGTGTAGCAGGTAAAATTGTAGTGCAGTAGTTTTATGCATAAAGTTTACAGTTGTGCTTTTAGACAAACTTTTATCAATCGTTCTGTGAAATAATTGTATGACAAAAATGGAGATATTGTTGTTGGAGATATTATTGTTGGATATTGTTGGATTAACTTTGTTTTTCAGAAGTAAATTGTACTTGACTCGCCCCAATGGGCGTTGTTTGAGCGTAAGTTTTTGCGTAAAGCTCTAGAGAGGCTGGTGATGGGGACATGGTCTAGGACAAAGACGGGGAAACTTTTTACTATGGAGGGTCACATTAGATTCTTTTCAATAAAGAAATTTCATACTATAATTAAACTTAAGATAGTCAATAAGCTGACTACTGTTATGTAAACCATTTTAAATAAATTATTTAAATATTTACACATGTTTTAGCCTACATGTGGTTCCAATGTTGTTTTGAATAAAAATTTTAATGCAAATTGTACACTACGGTTAAGACAATAGCTTTCCCACCTTTGGTCTAGGCGGTTCTTATGGCCTTGGGGTGGTGGATGGGCTAAGCTTGTCAGGTGGGAGTCGATAGCGCTTTTGTAAGAGTGTACGTTAATAATATTAATTGTTTGTGGCGATAGGAAAACATGTATCAGAAATATTAAAGAACTCTGGAACTGTATTAAAATTTGGAGATATTACCCACTTCACAATGTAGCGCCCGGTGTCTGCAGATTGCTTAATTGTACAACTATACATATTCTAATATATATATAGCGATCAGGGGAGTGTCAGGCCCAAGAGAATATTGAAATGCGCATGTAGCATGTTAGTGTGATAAAAAACAAAAACAAAAGTACAACGAAACAGATAGATGATGATGGGTGGACAGAGAATGGACAGTGACATGACTTTACTGCATAAACATTGAGCTCCCCTTCCAAGTTAGATGTGTATATTTCTACTTTTGCTGTGTAGAGGTAGGTATGTTGTGTTCGGCTGGTGTGATAAAATGACCTGTCAGATTACTTTATATATTATTAAAAGCTTAATATGTTTTTAATAATTGATATATAAATATATACAAATATAATGCAATTTTTGTTTTCAGGATAGTTGTTTGAATAAAAATGAATAAAAACAATTTTTTGTATATTTGACGTTTCGGGATTGATCATACCCATCATCAGGCTATATTGTCCTGGAATAGTATTACATATTGTTACAGTTTTATTTTGACTTCAAATTAAAATATTACCTTCTCTATACTATTGTTTTCCTTAAAATATTTTTAAATTAACAATTTCACTGGTTAGAACATTACAGCTATTTTTTTTTTGTCGCGGTGGTATGTTATTTCTATTTCGTTTTTATTTGTCATTTCCTATATGTATTCCGTTTATATGTCATAATTATTTTATGTCTGTTTTGTTACATACGCTTTTTGTGCCTTTATTAATTTCAATCATTTCCTTTAAAAGTCTTTTGTAGTTGTGTTCAATTTGTAGTATTTTTGTATTGTCGAAGTTAAAATTTAGTTATAAATTACTAAAGGTATTTTGAAAATAAGGATGCTCAGGAATTCATTAAATATATTTTGTGTTGTTGACCAATTTTACTTTTTTTGACTTATAATTTTCTTGATTCTTGAATATTTGTTCGTTTATTAAATAATAATTAAATTAATAAGCATTTAACGTTTCGGATGCTAGTCTAGTCCTCTCCTATTTATTCTTGTTACATGTAAATTATTCCAGAAAATGACTGAAATAAACAAAAATAAAAACAGTATAAACAATAAAACAGACATCTAACACTTTTCTAAAATTTACAGAAATATTTTAAATTTAACGCATTAAGTTAGCCTAGACCGGTTCCATGGATAACGAAAATATTGCGTTACCATAGCAACGAACAATAACATATTAGAAGTGTCAGTGTAAACTTTCACGCCAAAAAGTCAAAACAGAGTTGCGCAATAAAATTTGAAAAGAAAGATGTCGACCGAAATTTTGACAATCGAAAAATTGGAGTATCGAGCCATCATCAAGTATCTCTATTTGAAGGGGTTAGAAGGTAAGCAGATGTATGAAGATATGTCTAATACCCTTGGCGATCAATGTGCTTCGTATTCGACCGTGACAAAATTGGATTACAAGCTTCAAAAGAGGTTAATTTTCCATTGTAGATGGAGACCGATCGGGAAGGCCAGTTTCTGTGTCCGTCCCCGTAAATATCGATGCAGTTCATGACATGACTTTATCAGACCATTGAATTCGGCTAAAACAAATATCTGAGGCACTGAATTTTTCAATAAGAATGCGTGCGTACATCATATAGTTCACGTCGGTTTGGACATGAGAAAAATTTCTGCAAAATGGATCCCCAAATGTCTGAATGTTGACCAAAAGCGTGTAAGGATAGAAGCATCGCGTTCGATCTGTGCTCGGTTTGAAAAAGATGCAGACTTCTTAAGCCGTGTTGTTACTATGGATGAAACTTGGGTACATTTGTACGACCCAGGAATAGATGGAATGGAGACACTCTAGTTCTCCAAGGCCTAAGAAATTTCAAAAATCTGCTGGAAAAGTTCTTGCTTTAGTTTTTTTGGGATTGCCAAGGAGTAATCATGATTGATTTTCTGGATAAGGGTAGAACAATAATTGGGAATTACTATTCGATGTTACTGACCACTCTAGGAGAAAATATTATGGAGAGAAAACCCGGAAAGTAGTCCAAAGGTATTTTGTTTATGAACGACAATGTCCCTGCACACAAATCGCATGTTGCCATGCAATCAATTCGTGATTTAAGTTTCGAATTACTCAAACACCCCCCTTATTCACCAGATCTTACTCCGTCCCACTATCATTTCATTCCTCAACTGAAAAAAAGTTTAAAAGGTCGTAAATTTTCTTCCAACGAAGAGGTGATGGAAGCTGTGGGGGCTGGTCTGCAGAGCAAGATAAATTTTTTTTTGAAAGGTTTAGAGGCGTTGCAGGTTCGATGTAATAAACGTTTCCAATTGAGAGGAGAGTATGTTGAATAATTAAATATATTGACTGTCAAATTTTGTTTGCTTCTGTAGTAGGCTAAGAATTTTTCAATACATCCTGGTATATATATATATATATATATATATATATATATATATACAACAGACAGTTCGTTAATGGACCCACGATGTATATATATATATATATATATACATATATATCGATGT
>WYDF02074815.1:0-11329 GCA_009867245.2 Adranes taylori | reverse complement strand
CAAGGCCGCCGCCCAAGAGGAAGATCGCCGACACGATGGATAGACCGGACAAAAACCTTGACGGGACAAGGGATGCGCGAAGTCATTGCGAGCGTAACAAATTGATGTCACCGCACCCTGCAGAAGGGTAATGGACTGAAGAGAGAGATATGAAATCTTACTAAAATCTCAGGACTAAGAATATGTTACAAAAATATGGTTAGATTATTATAAAAACAATTGATTCTGATGCGTCGAAAACGAAATTTGTCCTGTGCTTTCTTTATGAAAGTTGTATGATGATCATTCGTGTTTATTTCTCTGTAGGTTTTCATTTGCAAATGCAACAAAACTGTCTACCGTACAAATTAGATATTTACATACGAAACTCCAAAGAAGAGAATGCATTTAATTTCAAACAAAAGCATGTAAAACTTCATGAGAAATATGAAAGAAATTTCAGTAAACATATTTTTCTGCTACTGACACAATCGGTAATAGCAACTTCTAATTTACATGATATAACTGACGACGAAAAGCATATTTCATTATGACGTTTCCCTCTTTTTTTCATTTCTCTCTTCTTGTACTCGTTTGTTTTTGACATTATCGTGTTTCACAAAAGTATAAGACAACTCGAGCGATAAGCTTAAGCGAAAAGGACATAGTATCTATGGGTGAACCAGAATAAAATGATTTGACTACTAAAATATTAACAGGTGAAGTTGCACAATTAAAATCTTTAAAGATGTAAATTTTAATATTATACTAATTATGAGTTTTAACCTACAATTATTTTAGGGACTAAGATACAAGTATGTACGTAATTGTTATTACAAGTTCGTACGCATCACACGGTATGGCGAGAATATACGATTATGACCGCTGATAAACGAAAACGAGCACGGGGCCGATGTTTACAAATTTATTAAACGTACATAATAATAATAACATACGCTTAAACTTTATATATCAATTGTTATATTTCTATGTATTCAAATTAAAATAAAACATCAACATGTTTGTTTACATTCACGGCGGAGATCTACGAAGATATGCGAACGATGCGCAAAAAAGTGTACGGGAATGTCCGAAGTATTCACCAATATTTTAATACATTCTATGAAATAAGAAATCGGAATTGTGAATGCACCGGGGCGTAACTGTGGTGGGCTCCCGTATAGCTACTTTCTACTATGATAGAACTACAAAAGTGACTACAAAATTATTAGTAATTTCAAATATTACCAATTATGCCCTAATATCCACAGTGAAAACCATATCCTATAATGAGTTTTTATCATATTATTTAATTTTTTCATCTCCAAAAGCATAATTATTTCTTGCCTCAACAAATAAAGTATTTTTTGCACTTCTTGGAACATTGGTAAACGTGTGTTATCTAAATCTTCTAAGAGCTGTCTGAACTGAGCGATTGAGAGCAGGATCTCCGCGATAGTTTATTGCCGCTTGTAACAAAAGCGCTGAAAACAAATTATGTTGATAAACAGTGCAATGAAAATGTGTAAATGATGAATCTGGTATTTTCTTCGTAACTTTGAAGCAGCACCAATAAATCTGCCAAACATATTTGCAGAACCTGATCAATATTCTCATAGATGTCCTAAATTGTGTTATAGTGCACTGGTTCTCAACTATTGTATTCCATGTGGTTAGGGAAAGCGTTTAACGCTACTTAGGCGCTTTTGCCGCAAACAAATATTTGATTCTGTAACAATTGTTACAGAATCAAACGTTCCTCGGTAATTAGTTGCTCGAAATATAAGCTTTAAAGCATTTTAGCCTTTATGGAGCTTATCATAATATATAGTAAATAAAACACTAAAGCTAAGTAATTTGAATACGGTGGTGGAAATGCCCTTGTGACCATAGATCAGCACTAGTCGCATTTTAGCGGATTTATACATAGCGACGGAAACACTATAAGTACATTAGTCTCCTTGTGTACATAGATAATATCGTTACCCAGCACTGAATACCAACTATTGTGTACATAAGTCAGTAATGCGGGGATTAATTAAGTGAAAGGGAAATAGGCTAACGGAATGTTAGAAGGATATATAAATAATTCAAAATACATGCAATCAATAACAATGAACGGTATATCTAATTATATAGCAATAAACGGTATAATAACTATCATAAGAATTACTCTTACCAAATGTATAGACCGGTGACTGTGGATTTGGTGTGCTGACCATGGCTCCGCTGCTTGGCCGCTCTACAGCTGGACGGTCTGTCTTTGAGTTCGAAAGGAAATTGTTTTAAATGCTTAGAAATCTTGCTTTTATAGAGCACGGAACACACAGAAATATACACAACTGTGTGTAGCAGTGAACCCTACCACATATTTTTAATATTACGTATGCCCTTTACTATCTACGTGCATCTTCCACTCTGTTTAATAAATCAGCATAGCCATAGCAATTTTAATTTTCGCATTGCATGATCTACAAAACCCGGAGAGTATCAAAGTAGAGTAGGTAACACAATTTTGTGTGTGGCATAGCGGGTTAGTTCTCTCTCCCTCTCTCTCTCTCTGCTACATGAAAGTAACACCCTCAAAGATCATTGATCTCATTAAGAACATTCGTTGAAAACAAGACCGCATCAAATCTCTGGCCAGATGAGGTTAAACCACGAAAAGTTCAATAAACCCATTAAGAGCTGTTGGTTAGAAATTGGATATGGTAAAACCTAGGGTCGTGCGAAATCATCGAGCGAAGAGTTTATTGAACTCATAAAAAAGATGCCCACAAAAACCAAGAAACAATTTTTTGTTTCTTGTTCAGCGTTCGAATAAGCAAAAACTTGAAGAACCGATGCTCTAAATGCACACACGTGCAAGCAAATCACAAATTATTTTAATCCACTTTGACATTAATCTAACTCCTTCTGTGCAAAACGGCAATAGCAGAACACCGGGTTGCAGGCAATATATGTTTTGCTGTATTTGTTTCTGTATCTCTCTCTCTCTCTCTCTATGTGCATGGGAGTGCGAGTGTTGCGTGGCTGGTGTCAGTTGTTTTCATCTCTCTCTCTTATATCTCTCAATGTGCAGAGTTCGGTGACCGCTCGAAAAATCTTCTGGGGTTATACCTGGCATATCCTCGGTAAATTATATTTGTTAATTATCAGTTGTTGGTTCATTTGTTTAGCTAGTGACTTAATTAGCTAATCATTGTTTATTGATTGTTTTATACCATTTATAGACTCTGTTGGAGGCTATATACAATACGCCGATAACACTGTCACAAGTCCTTAAAAAAGTAATCCAGTGATCACTTAACGCTTTCTTAAATTATTCACCAACATTTTTTCTAGTTAATGAGATATCGTACAATAAGTGTGCCTTTTCAGGACACATAATTTGAGCTCTTTTCCAAGATTTCATCATGCAATCGTAATTCAAAGTGTCGATCCTCAGTTTCACGGAAAGAAATCATTTCTACTTTGAAATGTACAAGTCTGTTAAGAACTTTTCCTTTTGAAAGCCATCGTTCTTCCGAATAATAAAGTACGCCTTGTAATCAGAGTCCATTGCTTCACAAAGAGTCGTGACTGAGATGGTAAAGACTTTATGAAGTTCACTACTTTCACAACTTGAGTCATTATGGAATGCATATCTTTTGGCAATGATTTGGATGGGAGATTTCTCTATGAATTATGCAGTGGATGAAGACGATATTGGGATTTTGTTGACGTTACAAAACCATTGTTTTTTCATTGAATTAAAAGACATCCATCAGTGCAAATGGCAATGCAGTATTCCCAACTCAAGTTGAAAAGCAAAACGTTCTCGTTAGCCGTCTTATAAATGTCATCGACTTTTGTAGTGCCAGTCAAACTTCTGCAGAATCAGAATTCTTTTGAAAATTCCTTCTCATCGCGATCATTTATTATTTGCTTTATTACTTAGCAGTGATAGGAGTGGCATTCTTGTACTCATACAAGTTTGTTGCTTTACCGAGCTTTTAAATCTCATTAAATAAATAGAATATACAGCTATTCAATTTTATTATTCATAAGGGAACTTCCATATCGCAATTTGCTTTAAATATGTACATACTAGGTTTATAAGGAAATTTCTTTTTAAACAAATTCTAAATGTAGATGTTTACTTTTGGAACAGTTATATATGCTACATTGTAATGAAAGAACAGGTGAAGTAACCAGACGAAAACAAAATAACACAAATAACGTAACAAACTGAGCAAAAGACTAGCGATGCTACTTGCGTTAGTCATGTAGAAAGTTGAATTTGCTACAATAACATCAATATATGGAAAACCGAACAGAAAGGTTACCTGCCGTTACAATACTAACTACTATATTTATCTAAAAATATTTTGTTGAATATAACTAGAAATACATTTCCAGTGTTCCATTCAGTCACTTTCTGCAATGTAATATACTTAGAAATAATGTGACAAGCTGTTGCGGGCGCGGTTGCCGAGTCTAACGATATCACAAAAGGGTGTATTCTTAATTACTGTTGAATATAAATAAATCTCCGGAAACATGAATCTCGGGTGCCACGTCAATTCAATGTCAGACCGCACGTTGGAACTGTTTTTCGTTCCATACAAATATATATAATAGTTTTTTGAATTTCGCGGAGCTTATGAGTAACATTTTAATTTATCAATGACGCCTATCAATTTTAATTTGTTTTGATATCATCGGAATTACGATAACATACGAAGATATAGGAACGAACACGTGTAGCTGGCCTTTTACATTATTTATCTACGCACATAACCTCAAACATTATATTCCATCAACATTTTTGTCATTGACGAAAATATACGATTATGGTCGACAATATACGATTATGGCCGACGAAATACGAACACATGGCTCGGTGTTTACAAATTTATTAAACGCAAACAATAATGTTACTTAAACAACAGGCGCCATCTAGGTAAGGCACTATAGGCAAGCAATTATGCAGAAATCTACATTTCCGACTCGTGATACAAATTTAGCACAAAAAGCGTAAAACGGAAATGCTGTGTTAGTCTCCATCTTGGTTTCTCAAATGACAACTGTCAGACGCCCGAACTATTTCTGATACACCACACAAATGACAGCGTCACGTCATTTAGGGCTGTCACGAGTTGAGCCTCGATCACTGACACCGCAACCGCGATGATCACGACTGGAGGCTCTACCATTGACACCAGAACTGAGGTCGTCCCGATGGGAACCTGGAGGTTCTGTTCTCCTACATATCTGGAATAATGATTCCGGTCCGCTCCTCTACCTCCGAAATTTTACGCACTCCCGAGATCTCCGCTACCACGTAGGTTAGCATGTCGTTTTAGAACGATCGTTACCATCGTCGTTTATGATGTTTCAGAACGAGTGGAGATACGGTATGGTTGGTCATCCAGAATCCATGGTCTGCAACTATTTCAACGGTATTTTTCTAAGATGTGTTTCATTAAAAGAGAAACACTACTCTCCACTCTAATTAAAATAGTATACTAGAAGAATTATACTCATTAAAACAAACTCTCTTAACTGATTTTCAAAATTTTCCACCAATTCACAATAATGTACAATAACTAATCTTTATAAACGTTTATGCATTCAGCAATCAATATATGTTCATTTTAGCTTATACCTCTGATGGTAAGCATTTAATAAAACCTCTGGAAAGACATATATTTTTATATTACACATGTCAGCAGTTTAGATAAATGAATGAATTTTATGAAAATTTGAATTAGATGAGAAATGAAAAAAAAACGGGAGAAATTACGAGGTCATAACTCATTTTTATTACGCTATTTTGATTAATCTCTTTCAATATACGTAACATAATTAATCATTAGTCTTATATTTATAGCACACAGCTGAATTATTATTTTGCAGTTTCATTCATTCATAATATCAGCGAATTTCTGATTTTATTGTTTTTCGTCTGTTAATATTTTTTATGAGAAATTAATTATATAGTTAAAAGCTAAAACATTTCTAGTATAAAATTTGAACCACATCGCAAAATTATAGCACCTCCATGCATTAAATAAAGGCTTTCTTGTGTTTGGAGCGGATTGGCGAAATGGGAATTGCATGCATATACGAGTTGATTGTGGAATACAGCAAGTAATATTTTTAGTATTTCCATTGAGCCACTAGGTAACGCATTTCCTATTAAAGTTATCATTCAAGTTATTAATAAATTCCCTGCAATTATGTTAGCAGTTAATCAAATAGCTAAAGTCCTATCAAATAGCTAAAGGCAAAAAATCACAAAGATGTCCAATACTGGTGATGCAAGAAAAGGAATCAGACGCATCAGGGTGAGTTAATGGTGCGATGAGAGCGGTGACAAAGGCAGCTAGTATATTGGTAGTTTTTGACTGTGTTTATGCTGACGATACGATTAACGATAAAAGCAGCGATGTAAAGTAAAAAAAACATAAACAGAATTCATGTTGGAGAAGCAGCAATATGTAGCTGAAGCTCATATGTAGTCAAAATGAGTGATTCCGAAAACGAAGATATACTTCTATGTTCAACTGCTACAAATGATTATTTACTGGAATGTTATTTGTAAAAATTTAAGTTATTCTTTTTCTTGCATTGTAGTGCATGACATCCACCTTGTTTTGAAGATTTCTATTTACCGAAAAGGTTGAACGTCGCTGATGAAGGTGGTGACGCAGAGCTATCTATTCTATCTTCTGGAGATTCAAGAATAAGTGATTCAGTACATAAATCTTGTTGGTTCTAATTACTGTCGTTATCTTCATCGGATTTTTCAGAGATTTTTCTTTTAGTTCTTCCACTAAAATTTCCACTAGATTTTCTAGCAGTAAATGGTTTTAAAACTGCAGAAAAAGCAAGACTTGTAAGACATATTCGAATTCATATCGGAGAGAAGTCTTTTGAGTATAAAAAATGTTTGGTATACGTTTGAAAGCGTACTTGGAACGAATTGTAGTGTTTGTAGCACAGATATCTTTTGTATATCATCAAATTGGCAAGATAATACTATTCGAATATTGTATTCTCTCATTGACGTGTACTTATAAAATTATTCAACGAGAAAACTATGCTCGTTGGAATGAATTGGGAGAAAAGGGTAGCAAATTGCTACTCTCTTTGCATATCATCAAATTTGCAAGATAATATACAATCTTTATACTCAAACGATGTCGTCATTGTAATTCCAGGTGCAAGATAGATGAGGTTATACATATATGTATACGATAATATAATCCCAAATTGATCATAATAGCTATTATTCTTGTACTGAAGATGCTGAAGAATATAGAAACACAGTTGATATTGAATATTTATTTTAAATGCTACATGATTCCTATATAATGATACTTGATTTTTCTATAAAATGACATCTAATTAGACTCAAACGATACCTGATTAGCTTTAAATGATCATAATAGCTCGTTAATGTAATCCAACTTGATCATAATGGATTTTGTTTATTCTTGTACTGAAGATGTACTCATATCGAAACGTAGTTCAGATTGAACTTGCAAATATTCATATATAAATACCTTCATATAATCTAAATTGTTCATAATAGCTATATTGAATTTTAGTTCATTCTTGTACTGAAGATGTATTCATATCGAAATGTATTTGAGATTGAATTTGCAAATATACATATATTTATACGTTAATATAATCCAAATTGGTCATAATAGCTATATTGAATTTTAGTTTATTCTTGTACTGAAGATGAATTCGTATCGAAACGTCGTTTATATTGAATTCAGATCGTTAATAAAATTCAAATTGTTCAAACGTTAATGAAATTCAAATTGTTCATTATAATAGTTTACTGAAATTGTTGCAAGTGTATTTGGCCCTTGGCTCAAAAATACAGCATAAACAAAGTACTATAACCTCGAAATTAATTTTCGCGCCAAATTTACGCAGGTTCACATAAATGGTAGGTTAAATCCGATTTTTGGTCTTATTTTGATCTTATTAGCACTGTATATACTTATATTTTAGATGTAGTGATCAACTGGTTTTGATTCACATGACGTTTGAGCTGTATTCAGCATTTTCAGCATATTTTTGATATATCCTTATCTGGTGCTTCGCTGCTTTGACAAATATCAAACCAAACCGGATATGTCAATCATTGTTGTTTGATAAATGTAACCGAAAACTACGAAGATCTACGACTACGTTCGATGCAAGACGGATATGTCAATCATTTTCCTTATAAACATACGAATACGCACAAAGATCTACCAGTATGCTCGATCATAAAGCAAAATTTCAAACCAAACCGGATATGGCAATCATTGTTGTTTGATAAATACAACTGACGACAACCATGATCTATGAGTATGCTCGACGTCAAGACGGATATGTCAATCAATTTCTTTATCAGCATACGAATACGCATGATGATCTACGAATACGCATGATGCTCGCTTTCAAGACGGATATGTCAATCTGACAGCTGTCAAATTCATGAGCTGTCAATTACGTCATCATGTTTTTCGTTTAGAACGAGTTGAGATTAGGTCCAGGCGGTTGGGTTGCCACATAGAATTCGGCATCGGCTACTACTAATATATTGCCAGGTACACTGTTCAACCAAGGACGAACATGGAAAAATTTCCATAACATTTATAATTTAAATTGCACTAAAATATATTAGTTTTCTTTTAATTGGAAATTTAACAAAATTGCTTATTATTATTTTCTTAATTATTTCAAAGCTATTACCTAGTAAATGTTGTTATATAAATTTCAATAAGATTTCTAAAAATAAACAAAACTAAATGCTATTATAATACATGGCATGTCTACTACATATTTCGCAAACATAGCTATTTTAACAGACAGACGTACATCGTAATAAACAAAACATCGATGACATCGAAAACGCATCGATCATATGCATTTTTTAGTCAATATAGATCAAATAGGATTGCTATATATTCAAAACATATTCTATTTAACTTTTTTATTATGATTAATTTTATTTTATATGGTTTAATGTACAAATTAAACATTTCAAATTTCTTACGTGGGATTAGTTGTTTAAACTTTTATCACACTTGTTTTCTAATTTATTTTATTTATTCTGTATATATTGTTAATTAATTGAAAAAATAAACGAGTTAAGTTTACCGTTATTATTAAGTACTACGCATCTTATTTTTACCTAATTTAATATCCATGAGTTACTGTAGTAAATCTCAAAAGATTACTAAGTGCTCTAAATCAGTTTAATTAATTTTTATTTAATTAATTTTTTATTAAATTAAATATTCAAATAACTAAGAGCATATTGGTAAATTACAGCTCAAATTTAAAGTTAAAATTCTCAATTAATTATTCAGGTTCAAGTTTTCTTGTTTAATTCAATTCAAAAATTTACTCTAATATTCTTCCAAGCTGCCACAATTGCGGTAGATTTTACTATTTATTCTCCTATTTGTTCATAGACCATATCTTTGCAATTTCTCAAAAAGAAGGATATCGAAGGATTTCGATAGGTCAACAAAGAGTCTGGAAATCAAATCACCCTTGTCCAAATGATTTAGTATTTCAGATGTAAAGATAGCTAAAGCTGAATCTACTGAACGATTTTTGCGAATGCCGTGTTCACTATTTGAAAACAAAAAACTATTTGAAATCTGCTGCAGCACTTTATAATTCTATTCTTCATCAATGCTTCAACTAACTTGGCTAGTGACAAAATGATAATAATAGGTCTATAGTTGGGAATGTTATTAGTATCACCTTTCTTGAATAGTGGAATCACAGCAGCTTCATCTAGAATTGTTAGGAAAATTCCAGTTATTAAATGAGAGATTACATGTGAATAATATTGGTGCGATTATTGAATGTATGCATTTCTTCAATAAATAATAGGAAATATGGTCAGCTCCAGTAGAGGTGTTGTCACTAAGATTAAAAACGAAGAGAAATGGAACGCAGTGCGCAACTTTGCAGAAACTATACTGAGACAAAAGGAGGGGAATGTGGTTTCCCGAACTTGAGTATTAGAATGTATATGAAAAATCATGTAGTATCTCTTTTGCTCAGTTTCTGTATTGCCAGGAATGGTATGCCAGGGGGGGCGGTAGTATTCAAGACGTGAAACCGGGAGGATCCGCTGCGCAAGAGACAAGCTTTCTCAAGGTAGTTTCAGCAACAAAAAGTACATGCACAACATTCGTACGGGTTGTTATCTTTATAGGTCGCATAAAATCTATCAAGGCAGCTCTGGGTGCCTCTAGCATTTTTTTTTGACGAATGTATTATGCATTGCTACCATATACTGTGTGTTTATACCATATGCTATTGTGGTTGACTAATTTATGGGTTGTATTAATCTAGCAGTTACCCCTTGGGAGAAAATAAAATAATCTTGCTATTGAAGCCAAATTAGCGATTTTCTTGATTGTGCTTCAACTAATCAACGGATACTGCGGACGAACGGAAAGACAGGTAGGAAGATAGGAAATTCGTTGTTTACCGATTGTAAACCACTAATGTCAACTATTAATCAGCCGCTCATCCAAAATGCTACAAAACTATATATGGATATTTACAAGCCACGCTAACTGACTCTTTTTTGTACTTCTACGTAATTTTTTTTAGCTGGCAAAAGAAAAACGATAATTATTGGACTCACAATATAGGCAACCCAATCTACAATGATAGATTGGATCGATATTTGGAATCCAACCATTAAAATATTTTACAGAAAGATTAACTTATGTAAATTGAAACTATAATTAACAAACCTAAATTGAAACTATGACTAACTAACCTACACAGTGTGTGATGCCGAAAAAATGTAGTCATATACGGAATCTTTTTATAAATACAGCTTATTAATATCTTAAATAATATGTATGAAATTAAATTAAATGTTTATAAGAAACAAACCAATAATTTCATCTTAAGAGATTAGTTATAATATTAAGGAAACCTTTGGAGTATAAAGATGATATCATTAACTAGTCAAGTATAACAACTGATTTGAGCCTTGCGAAACTGATTAAAATCAATTGCGTGGTGCTGCTGTTTGCTGCTCCGGCAGGAAGGGTATCAATTACCATTAGCCACTAACGCATGCCCCTTCTCACTCTTTCTCACTGTTTCTATCGTTAGTGAGCGCTTTTTGACGTACCGATCCATTTTACGACGACATAAACACAAGAGACGTTGCGATACAATATATACTTTCCGTTAAGTTGGATACAGGACAATATTGAAAATTCCTAGCAGTATATTGCAAACTAGATGATAACCCGTCGTAAAACGACTATAAGTATAATGCATGGACTAAACCCGATATATATTATTTACCGTT
>WYDF02074804.1:0-11329 GCA_009867245.2 Adranes taylori | reverse complement strand
GGTGTGCTTGAAGAAATTTAATTTAGAAGTTGATGCGTTTAAAGACGTTTATGATTGTGTTGTAAATTGGTGAAATCAGTGCCAAGTAACCAATTTACAACACAATCATAAACGGCTTTAAACGCACCAACTTCTGCTCTCTTACATGCTTTGAACAGTCCACTCCCCTCATACTTGCCACTGTTCTTAATAATCGTCGGCAAAATATTGGGCGGAATATTAAAATCCTAAACAATTTGGTTTTTCAATCTAAGAAATTTCGTCTTTTTTTTGAGATTTTCGAGATACTGGGGCAAAACGAGCATTGGGTGTTATGGGAAGTTTAGGTAAATTTAAAAAAAAACGAGTTATCAAGATTACAGTGATTAAAAAAAAATTTATGATCAAATTAGATAGATAATTATTTCTTATATTTGTATAAAACGCGCGTCAGTTCTCTGTTTAGTAGCATTCTGTTTTCTGAACGTATTGTATATATCGTATTGTATATGTATCTGAACGTATTGTTATTTCCAGTAAAACAATATGACATAGACTTTTATGTTACGTTAATATTTGATGTGAAATAATTCAACAGCACTATACTGGCATGCTTTTTTGAAGGCCAGTTGCGCCTGTGTTCTAACCACGCAGCGTCAAATATCGTAAATACAGTTCTCTTTATCATTTAAACAAAACCTACGTCTCAAGTGTTGCACTTCCATTTTATAATATGGAAATTTTCATGAGCACTAATTACATCTGGATCATCGAACGAGCAGTATAAAATTTTTCATCCAATCCTTGGTTAGACCCTACACCACTCGACTTCTTAGGTTTCTTTTAGTCACATCTGACACTTTGCTTGTCTATACAGTAGAAACCCTCTAATCCGTCATCTTTGGGGCTGGGGGGTATGCCCGGAATGAAAAGTCGGATTATCAAAAAATACAGAAAAATACGGATTTATAGTAAAATAAACAATCTCTGAACTCAATACAGTCAAAAATGACCGTATTGTTCTCTACACTAAAAACATTGCAAAAAACTGCACAAAAGCTGTTATTATTATTGAAAAAAAGCAATACATATTGTATGTATTTACTGTACATATGTACTGTAAAACGTGAAGGTAAGCCTACAGTAAAAAATTACTTTGAATAAAAGTCAGTTATAGATTTTTGTTTAGTAGATGAAATTCTGCACATAGCTCCAATGTGCCTCAATTTCTTGATCCACTAAATGACCATAGATATAGAGGTTTAGTTCTGCTCGATGTACTGACGGGCAATATCAAAAACGTTCTTGGTGTCGGTGTGTGAAATCCGGGGAAATCCACTCCTCAACTTCAGTGGCAGGGACACTCGGTTGTACAGTTTGTAGATCTTTAATGATTTCCTACGTGTCGTTGTTTGGTTCATCTTCGATCTGGTCATTTTCGCTCATAACTTCCAGCCAAAGCTTACGCCAAGATTTTCGCAGTGTGTCAGGTTTCAGTTCCTCCCTTGACTCAGCAAGCGTATAGAAAGCATTTTGATGTTGAGGGATTTCATAGCTTCAAATATGTTACAACCTGCTTCGGACTTTTCTACAATTGAGCTGATATACTTCCTGCGATACTACCTCTTTAACGATTGTATAACTCCCTGATTCATTGGGTTGATAAGCGATGTGACATTTGGTGGAAGGAAGATAGCTGGTATGTCCCCTTTCACTAATTCCTCCTCAGATGAATGTGATGGTGCGTTATCCAACAGCAATAGAACACGAATAGGGAGCGTTTTTTGTTTCAAGTCTCTTTCAACAGATGGAACGAACTCGTTGAAAACCCAAAATGTGAAATGATTGCAATCCATCCAAGCAGATTCTTGACTAATGTCATAAACCGGCAAGGAAGTTAACTTTATGTTTTTGAATGCCCTTGGCTTCTTAGATTTGCCAATAACGGACAGAGGAAGCTTGTGTGTACCATCAGCGTTGCTGCAAGGAGCAGTGATTAGCCTATCATTTATAACTTACTTTCGTTCCTGCCACAGTTTCATTTGATGCAGCGAGCATTGTGTTTGGCAGTATTTTATAGTTTAGGCCTGTCTCGTCTATGTTATAGACTTGGCAAGGTAACAGTTCATATTTTTCGACAATTTCTTGAAACTTCTCAGCCGCCTCGGGATCAGCAGATAGTTTTTTACCAGAAATTGAAACAAATTGGGAACCATGAATTGAAACAAATTGGGTTTTCCAGCGTTCAATTGATTGAGTTCCTTGGCAATTTTTTGGAGTAATTCCCCTTTGTCCAGTCTTTATAGCTCTGCTAACTTTTCATTTAATGAAAGAGTAACGTGTTTACGTTACTCCTGACCTGTTGGAAAAACACCCACAACTGTACACACAATGTAAAACAAATATTACAACGAACACAGAAGAATACTTTCGTAAAACCAACGAACAGTAAGCACTAAAAACTGCACAGTATGTACAGCACAAAGAACACGCACAACGGCAGAAACAATACGAGAGATGACGGAGCACGGAGCACGGAGCAATCAAGTAAACAAGAATCGCGCGACGTGTGGTCACCGACGAATCGGGATAAGTTCGGCTCGAGCACGATCGGATCACCGGAGTGGCGCACCAGGCGAGGGCGGACGAGAGAGCTTCTATTGTAGTTGAAGTTCACAGACTTATCCATTCTCGCTTTATAGATTTTAGCGGAAGATACTGGAGTAGGCCACTGCTTAATTTGAATAATTTGAACTTCACCATAGACTAACAATTTAGAAATATGTTTTCTAACTTTGTTAATGAGGATCGAATTTTATAAAGTTTTACAAAACCAAATACGTCTTTTTGGCTAACAACTGTTGTAATTGCAATGCAAAGAAGACAGCATCCATTGAAATCAATTATTCGTTTGCTTTGGAAATGTAACCTTTATGTAGCAGATGCGATCAATAATTTTTGTGCGAATACATTGATTTTACAGGTTTATGGCAAAAATGACTTGCATTTCTTTCAAAGTAACATGCTAACTTTGACCTCCTATCAACCCGCGCTGGCCAGCGTGATAGGAAATGGCTAATTCCTCTCGATATAAATCTCGATATAAAACTGGGGATTATTGAGAGAGGCCTATGTTCAGCAGTGGACGAGAAAACAGGCTGTTTGATGAACATGCTAAAATTAGTTGGAATCGCCTTAAGTTTGCTGCGTTGCAAATAAAGTGGTCTGAAACCGATCATTTCAAATAATTGGAAATACTTGTAAAAAGCCATCAGCTGATTTAGGTATATTAGCATCATCCTGAACACAGAGATTTATCTTTTTTGGATTTCCAATGGTTCATTTTTAACCTTTCAAAAGTTTCTAGCAGTAAACATCCTAACTTCTTCCGATAGCACCGTTTCCCAACAAATCATGCGCCTATATTATAATAATATGTTCTTTTAAAGGAATTATATCGTCGTGGTATTCCAGACGAAAATGTTGGGAAATTGTTATGTTTACGTTAAGAAATATAATCATGAATTGCATTTTTAATATATTTTTATTTGTTGGTAAACCAGAAAATAATGGAATTCAGTGAATAAACCTTGCTATAATTTAAAATAGTTCAAAGGAATAAGAAGAGGCATTTCTACATCAAGAATTTAAAAAAAATATAACTTAATAAAAACACAATTGGTATTCGAGGAAATCTGTTCTACCATATATACTACGTAATACCAAACATGTTACCAGCTAAATTATTAAGTTTGTACACAGAACTATTGTTCTCTATTATAATACAATGATTTGTACTTAGAATTATTGAAAATTATGAGTACTTGTATATCTTTGGAAGATGTACAAGTACGAGAACATTGTAACGATGAGTTCTGTAGTAACTCCTGAAAGATTGTCATATGGTAGGAAAAGAAAACTGCCGACATTGGAAGATATGAATAAGTCGTTTATTAGAGCTTTGAATGTTCTCAAAAATGCAATTAAATAGAAAGACTTAGGTGACACAGATTGAAATTTGGCCAAACAGGCATCAATACTATAACAGAGTTTCAATTTATTCTTTGGAGTCTAAAATTAAACTATTGAACATACAATTTAGTGAAATATATTTTGGAATAAAATCTGAATATAAATAACTATAAAATAAACCAAACCTCCAGAAGGAAATAAAAATAAAGACATGTGTCTTATAAATAAAAGCCTTCTGCCGTAAATTAATGAGCAATAAGATCGACAGGCCAAACCCCATTTCTTTTATTTTTGGGACATTTTAGGCTAGGCGGAAGAAATTTGACATATCTTGTCCCTTACTCTTCTACATAATTCCATTTTCATCCCTATCAACAAAATCTTGCGGACAATATCTTTTGTTCACTTTTTTTAATAAAATTAAGTAGTAACGTGATTTTTTCTGCATTTCCCTGTGGTTCGCAAAATTCTCCACTAGAATTCCAAATGATTCCAACAAAATTTTCTATCATTATTGTGGCCTATAAGCTTTCGAGGATAAGATTTGTGATTGGTATGATTGATTCAGGAGAAATAAAATCCCCGGAAAAAGTCTTCCTCGAAAAATATCGTGATGCATTTAAAATTCATATAAAACATTATTAAATAACAATACAATTATAACAACATATTCATCACCATGACTGCCATATCCTTCAATATCTACAGATGGGATGCAATAACATGTATCACATGCGACTATCAAAATAGTACAAAAATTCTTTTTAGAATTGAAGTATATTCTAACGATAGAAATCACTACACAATTAAAATCCCGAAGACTTCAATGTCAACGTTCTAATAAATTAAATATTAATTCAAAACTATGTTTGATTAAATAAATCCCTTAAATTAATGAGATCCTCCTGTATAGATCACTGCAGTTAAACGCAACGTTTAAACGTTCAGAATTCTAGGGAACAATAAAACATCATTTGATGTCTCTGTAGTCGTTGATCCCCGCAACATTTCAGTTTTATTCGGTCTTCAGACCGCCAAACTTTCCAGAAAACTCTAGACTTTAAAGCAGGAGAGAAATATATAATCGAGCTGATGGCTTTTTTTTGCTGCGGCCGCGGGATCTTTCATCCGCCACGAAAATATATAAGCGGTGAGTTTAGGACATTCCGCGGTGAGTTTTAGCGGTGACATAAGTGGTGAGTTTTAGACGCACTTGAGTTTAGGACATTTCTTTTCCAATTTTCAAGATTAAATTCTAAATACTTTGTGACACTCAGTTCCGTGAAGTTGCTTAGCAATCGCTTGAACTCTGCTCTCCAGTACTTGCTAAATCTTTAAGAAAGAAAGGAATTAAGTTCGCGTTTTAAAACCATTTTATTAATAAATTATTACAAGTGTCCGTCATGAATAAGGAATTAATGTAGGAATTAAATATTTCATTATTATATTTTGACTATTGAAACTGAATAAATTCAGTACATTATTACGATCAATTGATTAACAGATATTCAAGTAAATAACTTTTCTATGTTGTTAAAACTATATATGTATTTGTTTTAATTGGAAATAAATTGTATCGCTTGCAAATTAGTCTATATTCTCGTGTAATACCTGGTCATTCAATTTATTATTTTCTTTGTAGTGAGCCTACTCAGATTTATCCCTATTCATTCAAAGAATAAATCCTCTTATGGTATTAGGGAATTTGTATATCTAGTTTCATGTCAACGTAAAGCTAAACTGTATCCATGTAACCATTTATCTTAAAAGAACTAATTTAATTTCATTTATATACATTTACTTCATTTATTGACCCTCAAAATCATTAGTGTAAAAATAGTAAATAATTAATTTGAGAAATAGATCATTAGAACAATTCAATGGTTTCATTTTTATTCTCTGTACTTTATTTTCTGTATTAACCAGACTATTTCATAGTTTTAAATAGTCTTATATTTAATAAATTCGATAACTATGGAGTATCGATTAAAATTACCCCATAAATAAATATTAAAAGTGTAGTTGTATTTCTTTAGAGCTATGCCAGTCCTAAGCTCTAAGAAAATATTTTTAGCTCTACCAACGTTCAATAAATAAAGGTTTAGAATATTTTGTGGTCCCATTAAGAATTAAGAGTTTTTACAACGAACAGAGTTATGAAGACTAGCCTAATTCAATGTCGCACGATAATATGTGCTTTAAATTGTTAATGGACATAAAATGTTGATATGTTCCAGAATTTACAATTTATCCATATTAGGAGTTTTGACAGCGAAAATCATGTTTCAAGAATAATTTCCCTTACCGTCAACTTTCCCATACGAGAGCTACAAGAAAGGAATTTTAGAGAAACACCGTAAATATTTAAAACGTAAATTGTTAAAAATTTGCAGGTATGAAAATAAATTTACTTAGGTCAGAAGTCAAGACAATTCTAGAATCAAAATTAATTGGATCTCGAACGGATATTTGTCTTAAGCTATCTTTCATTAGATCAACCAATAAATCATACTTTGGATGCCTCAAACGTGTATGTTGAAAATATTATTCTGCGTCCTCTTCTTCCAATTTTTTTAACAGTGGTGACAAAATAACCAGCAATATTTGTATCTAAAATAAATGGACTTAAACTACAATCTTCTTTTCCTTGTGGATCTTAAATTAAGCAGGTATTTAACTGTCTGGTACATTAAATATAATAAGTATAAGCCTAAAAATGATCAACGAAATCCATCTGCACTCTACAAATTTCTTGTAAACTGCACACTTTTCAAAGCTTTTAAACCCCGAAATAGTAGTTAAATCATATATAAATTGATTACTATCCTTTAATTGTATAATAAATAAAACGCTGGCAACCTAAAACCATATCTTCTTGTTTTCATGATAAACTTTATAACGTATGTAACTTAATTGGCTAGAACAACGTAACACCATTACGTGAAAGATAAGTTGTGAAGCGCTAGGTAAGTACTTAACGACTTTTCCACAAAAGCAGAATAGAATAAAAAAATTAGTCGAATCTTGTGAGAATTTCACGTTTTAAAAGGCCAGAACAATGATTTAGGAAAGTGCATTGTAAACACAAAATGAGTTAGAAGAGAAGAACTAGAAAAAAAGTAAGAAACAAAAGCTTGAAAACGTAGCAGAAGCAGTAATACATCACCTGCGTGAAGGATGTTCCTTTTCTTCGTGACTAGTTAGTATTTATTGCACACGCACTAAAGGCACGAATGTGCAAAATATAACTCTTAAACTTAAACGTTCAGAAGATAACACGAAAATTTCAGCTCTTATACAATAAATTATTAAGTACGTTTAAAATTAAATCTAGAGAAGTATTAAAATTGATTAATAGAAAACCATTTCAGAAAAGTTATACATATGAAATATCCTAGTAAGAAATATCCTAACAATTCCACTTTATTTATTGCTATACAGTTCTAAAGCACTTGATTGATTATAATTGGGGATTGATTATAAGTACGTTTAACTAATTGAAATGATAATCTAAACATCTAGCTATATAGAAATAATGCTTCTGTTCAGGCAACGCAGTCGTCTTCAAATGACGTCAAAACATATAGCAGTACAGGTAGCCCTCGATTATGCCGGCCCAATTTACGCCGATTCACAATAACGTCGCTGAGCAATTCGCTGAGTAATTCCTCATTTCTACCTACACGATTTTCGTTTCAGTGTTGATGTATTTACCGAGCCGCGTCGTAGGAACGCATGTATACAAGAATAAAGGAGGATTAATATGTAAGATAAAAGAAGTGCAAGAGAGTTATATAAACATGTTAAGAAGACACAGCAATCTATCTCCCTAGAAACAGAAATGGAAGTTATGCGACAAATGGAAAAGGGCTACTATTCTCCAGACTTAATTCTTCAACGTTGATGAGACTGGGCTTTATTGGAAAAAGTTACCAGCGTGAACTCTTCGTGAAGAAAATTCCGCTTCAGGTTTTAAAGTTGCGAAAGATACTAACTCTCTTGTTGCGATCCAGTGTTTCAGAATGTTTGAAACTGTAATCAATGTTGGTGTATCATTCACAGACACCACACGCTTTAATGGGTCTAAATAAAGGCTGGAAATGGAACAAGAAAGCTTGGATCACAAAATATGGTTTCACAGATTGGTAAAAAAGTTATTTTTGCCTTACTCCGCTTCGTTTTTGCGAAGAAAATAAATTACCAAGCAAGCTACTTCTTGTTTTGGACAATGCTCCAGGACACCCTCAAAACATTGTTGAAATAAGAACACCATTAGATCTCAAGGTTGTTTACGTGCTTCCCAATACAACATCTCTTTTGCAATCAATTGATCAGGGGGTTATTGCAACCTTCAAAGCGTATTGTGTGCGTAATACATACATGGAAATGATGAGAGTTTTAGACACTAACGGTAATTAGACTTGTCCCACTAGTCTATGCCCGCTCTACTGAAGGATTAACTCTGGAAAGGAGTTTCTTCCTCTTCATTTCGAGTAACTGTGATAATCGTTGAAAATGCCCCGGCGGGTCGCGGATGTTCAAAACGGTTCGACAACTTCCTGATTAGATTTGGGCGCTAATCCGACTCACGTTCTAGACCTATACTTCGTATGGGAGAAGGATACAATATTTGGTAAAGGAAGATTCAAATTAAACTCAACCTTAACAAGATACCAAATTTATTTAATACCACTTTATACATTGTGAATATATTTTTATTATGAGTTAGTAAATACGTGCAAGTTTTATTATGCGAAACAATATACGCAAGTAAGCAAAAAAAGTTAGCAAATAAGCACAGATATGACAAAATGATTTATAAGCAGATTTTACAGCAAATGGTGTTTCAGCTACAGATTGTTATTTAAAAAAATATAAATTTGTTAAAAGTCCTTTCCAACAAAAAATCTTATTATGTTTTATTTGAGTATGTATTTATTTTTTTTATGACACACCTAGAATGATTTATAATTAACCCTCTGTTTTAATAACCGTTCTCCGTATGGAAACTCTCCTTGAGCTACACCCTCTTTATTAATTCACATCCCTTACCAGATCTTTATTTAATTTAAATCACTTAAGTTAATCAACCCCTTAAGAAAATCCTCTGCAAAATTTTCAGTTACAAATACTATAACATACGTAAAACCCTTTAATTCTTTAATGGAAAATTTTATACGTGCTGCTGACTGAAATCAATTCTGCGACAGTGATTCTCTACGTCGTCAATTTAATTTAATTATCATTAGTTGAACATCTCTTAAGAAATACAATTTTCACAAAATTTGCCAAAGCACGATAATGTTCTCCAACTTTAAAGTAATATCGTTCGTTAGTGCACTGTATTCGCAAGATTTTTTAACTCAACACCGGTGTAAATATTTTCATAAAAATTATTGTTATCATCGTTTATAAGACTAAATCATGATGTTCATATATCGGGTACATTTAACAATAACAATTATATAATAATCTTAACCTTTTGAACCCTGAATTAGTTTTATGTAAAATAAATTACTTTTTATTTATTTTTTTATCAAAGTAGATGCACTTTTGACAATTCTGACATTTTTGCAGATCAGGATTATAGTTCCCTGGGAAAAGATAAGGGACTATGGTTCCCGTTAGGGTTTTATACTGGGTCAAATAATTTCCAGTAGTACACTTTCCGGGATTGAGAGTGTAATAATTACAGTATTATATGGCAAAACTAATTTATCAGAAAAGTAAAAACAATACTTCTTATATACAAAATTATATATATTGTAAAAATTTATTGATGGAATGGTAGTAAGCAACCTTTGCACAGCGGAATATTGCAACCAGTGCACAGAGTCTTAGTTCTTCTCTCCTTATTCATTTGATTGCACCTAGCGCATCGTCTTTTGTTGTTTATTTGAACAAGTAAGTGATCACCAACATTACATTACTCATTGTTTTTTGTCTTTTAGTATGCCTACCACTTTATCCGGAGATACGTCTTTTGTGGGCGGTTTTTGATCGCCCTCCAGAAATCATCTGTTCAGCTAACGGAACAATAAAATGTAATAATCGTATTTTTTATGTTGCAATTCCTCATAAATTATACAGGAATTTATAACTGTAGACATAAATAGTCCTTAAAAAACCTTGCTCCACCATTTTGTCGACTTTCTATCTAAACCATAAATATGCTGTAACTTTCTGATCCGCTGTCTACTCCACCCATATAATATACTAATTGTAGAAAATAACTGCATCAGGTCAATCGAATTCTTTCTTTTCACCAGAATTTAATTTTCTTTTAGTAACATTTTTTGTAGCAACATTTAGCAACATTGAGCAACATTGACAATTAGACATTAGTAGCACTTCTTTTGTATCCATCCACTTTGTAGCTAAAATATCTTTGTTGCACAGGAAATCTGTATCGCCTCTGTTCATTTTTCTTTTTGGAAAATTAGCCACATTCGCTCTGTTTCTCATGTATGCGCCTACACAAGCCTAGTTTAGTGTTTTCATCAACTTTACAGTACAGAAATAGCGATCGATAGAAAAGCAAACATCTGGATATCGTACTACACTTGTCAGCTTTTGTACTACTCTCTCACCTAATGCTCCAATTTCTGATTCAGTTTCTTTATCCAGATAAATGTTGAAATTATAAATATAGCCACTTAGTGAATCGCATCTTTCCCAAATCTTTATACCACGTTTTCTTGGCTTCAAAGGTAGATACCGCTTTAGGGCAGATCTCTCTTTGAACTTGGTCATCGTTTCATCGATAGCCTGTTGAGAACTGTCTGATCTTGCATTTTGAAATGTTTCTTTCAAACAGGATACTACAGATTCAATATAGTAAATCTGCAGGTTTTTCTGGTTCATCATAATACATTTTCGATAATAAAAGAATACATCTGTCTCGTCCGATAGCTGTTTGAATTATAGCATTACCGAGAGATTCTCTGTTGGACCAGTATAGCTTCATTTGTGGTACACGATTATAACACATAACTAATGTACAACCTAACACTATCATGATTTCATACATATCGGTTTCCAGTATATTACGCTTCTTCTTTTCTTGGTTGAAATTATCAATACGTTTATTTGTACAATATGCTATGTGTTGAAATAGACTCCTCGGAAACAGTTTCATAAATATTTCTAATTCAGACGAATTGCGATTTAGAGGCAAATATACAATTCCCTTTTTTCATCTGGATTGGTTTTGCGAGGAATAGATTCGAAATTTTCTAATTTCATTTGTTTTTAAGATTTTTTTAATGAAAATATTTCACTTTATTTTATATCATAAAATACATGGCAAGTTGGTCGGATTTACCAGTTAAATAATATATAAGTATACAAAAATGTATACAAGCCATCGCTGCACTTG
>WYDF02074782.1:0-11329 GCA_009867245.2 Adranes taylori | reverse complement strand
ACGGCATGAGGATCAGGCAGGCAATGGGAAACCACCTGATTATATTCCCTTGAGCACATCATGTCAGACAAGGATGGGGAACCACCATAAAAGCCATTGAGACATGATGTCACCATACTCTCACGAGAGTCAACGAACAAGAGAAGAAGAAGACACTATGTCAAACTATTGAATCCAATCATTTTCATCCCTCAATAAAGCCAAGTCTGTATCATTTATTTTTCCTAGAATTCTATGAAATTTATAGCGTATACTTCGATTAGGACATGCTTTCAAATAATAAGGCAAATTGATACTCAGCATCGAACATACGTGACTGACGTGGCTTTCCAAAAAATATCATCATGTCGGATGTATATCTGACGTGACGCTTTAAGAACGTGTTAGTGTCGGTCATATATGACTGTAACAGAAAGAACTAAAAATTATAAATTTAATCGAAAATTGGACTATAAAAAGTAACCTCAAATTTGCTATGGTCATTATGAATTAATTTTATTTCTTGTAATTGGCCTTAGTAGAATATTTTGAGATGTCTAAATAAAATTACTAGCGCTTATTTAATTAATAATTTTGATTTAAATAGAAAATATGTTTATCGAAGATTAAATCAAGAACATTACATTAAAGAAATTTTCCATAAGAAATTAATACATTTAAATTCATAAACGCATTTGCAATTGTAAATTCAAATGTATTAATTTTTCATGGAAAATTTGTTTGACTTGGGTTCATAGCTTCCATTTATTCATTGCTTGCTCTTGTAATTTAGAGTTAATAATAGTTATTTGTGTAATCTTCAACCATGTTCGATACATATGTGGTACAAATTAAAGTATTCATTTTTATTAGTTCTACTCTACTGTATATACCGTATATACTTTGAATACTCAAGATTGTATGAAATGTTTTAGTTATTTAAACCTTAAGCATTGTTGTCTAACAAACAAAAATAGTTGTATAAATTAAAATTATTTAAATTTGTTAACAGCTGTTATCAGACTAAATTCCCCTAAGCATGTAAATTATAACGTTAGAAAAAAAAAGGAAAATGACGCGAATGATACATCTCCAAGTATAAAATTAGCAAACAAAGCTAGTTTTGAAGAGAGGTTTGAAGAGAGGTTTTGAAGAAAGCCCTCCATCGCAGGAACGATTTAGGTGTTATTTAGCGCATGGCAAAAGGGGTTAAGCAAGGCAAACGCCAACTCTGAGCCGCATTGCAACAGTTAGAGTAAGCGTAGGAAATTGAGTGCAGGGTACTTAGTGATTGTAAGGGGAAGGTATTAGAAGGGGAGCTCATAGTAATTGCAGAAACAGCTCTTGGCAAGTATCTTGCATTCGAAAGCCATTGTAGGGAAAGCAACTCTTATAAAAACAGTTTATTTAGATCGCAATAGCAGTTGATTGTACAATTACTTAAAGTAATCTTTAATGTATAGTTCAGTGTTAGTGATGAGTACTGCACAAATATAAGTTTTTATTATATTATTATTTACTGACTAGATTGAAAATTTCAAACAAATTAATTTTTTGTACCCTTCTGATAGTTGGGTGGATTAATTTAGTAAAGTGAAATTTATTTTTCTAGTAAAACTCACCGTGCTATATTGTCATGAAAAATTAACCGTCACAATATTTAATAATAAAATAGAAATTATTTATTTGTTAAATGGTAATATTTTACATACGTTTAAAAATATTTAACAAACAAAATGAATTATTGAGGACCACTGCAAACTTGCTGTTAAATTTTCTTTCTACAACCCTATTTTCGATTAATAATATTAAATAAATTTTTAATCCTGGAACTACTTTCAAGGATATAAATAAGGTGAACATTTTTCAAGAACAAATATTTTGAATAAATATTGTTACCCTTTGATATAACAGAATTTTAAATTATTTAAATGTTCTAGAAGAAAATGTATTACTTCCTTTGAAAAAAAAAACAGGATATGTTTCACATTCTACTCAGTAAGTTGCATGATTATCCTTATGAGCGGAGCTAAGACAGAAAGTGTAAAATAAAATTTTTAATTAATAATATTTGCATACAAGTCTATTTCATAATTAATTTAATCCCTTACAAGCAGTCAGATTTAATTAAAAATAATTATGGAAATATACATGCTAAAAGTTTAAGCTGTACGAAAATTAAACTTTTTCATTTATCATAAATATTAATTAATTAGAACGTATCCCGTAGGATGCGCAATATAATATGCCAAAATATTTAAAATGTTTTTAGTTCATTTGCAAATTATTTGTTTTATCTTCTTTTTTGGTTTAGAACATACAAAATTCTAACAACTACAACACAATACACTTAATTTTGTGACTTGTGGCGTCCTATATTTTTTTTTAATAAACAATTATTGTACATCGATTAAAATCGCATGAAATAACTTAAATTTTGTTTCAGCTCTTTATTTCAATCGGTTAAGCTACAATCGCGGTTTGAAGATGGTAAAGTGATTGTTTTTGAGAATTAATCAAAGTTTGAAGATCTATAATTACGGAACTGCATGTCGCATCAGGTTAAACTTTTATATTCGTTATGACATCTGCAGTGCAAATTAATTAAACAAAATTCATTAACATCTCAGAAAGTCGATTAAAAAGGATGTATTAATTTGACGTGGTTGATTGAATCTACACTAAAAATATTTAAAACCATAAAAGTTCAACTATGAATACCTTTGTAAGCGCAAATGATAAACTAAAATGTATAATACACAGTTAATCATAAAACAATTGACAATGTCAAAACTAAAATTAATTAAAGCCTTAATAATCCCTACATAATAATATAATTCGTTCTTATTGATGTAATCCATAAAACTGTTACCTCTTTACCTCATGTGACACTTCAGTACATTAATTTAAAAGTTTATGTTGATTTTGACGTTGATTAATGTGTGTATTGGCCCTTTTGTATCTCGTGTTTAGCGTGTACAAACACGTGATTGGATTGAATATATAACGATTTCTTAAATTAAGGTGCCAACATTTTAGAAAGTTCTTCATCTTGAAGACAGCCCTTGAGGAACTCCTCCTGTGTGAGTTGGCCGTCGTTGTTTTCATCCATTTTGGCGAATATGTTTTTCGCGCGTTCCTCCGCCGAATCGGCTGGACGATTTGACGAACAGGCTCCTAGCATATCGTAGATTGCCTACAAAAACAAAAATAGAAATAATATTAATGATTACATTAACTATAATAAATAGTCGAAGTGCTGTAGTGATATGGAGTATCCATTTAAATGAATTTAAAGAATTGATCCACCTTCAAAAGTATTTTTATTTCAAAAATGAAATGCTATCTAGATTTCCAATCAACTAGGAATTTAGCTGGGATGAATGGATGGGCAAGTGTAACAAGGAAGGATTAGGAAGGGAAGAAAGGAGAGAAGAGGATTCAGATGAAGGAATTGGGAGGGTAAGAGATGGTGACGAAGGTGAACTGATGGAATTGAGTGTGCAAGAAATGAGGAGAGAAATTGAAAATATGAAAAAAGGGGGAGCAGCAGGTCCAGATAGGATATCGGTGGATGTATGGAGATCTTTGAATTATAGCGGAATGGAAGCGTTAGTAAGAGAGATGTATAAGATATGGAAAGGAGAGATGAATGGAAGAGAGGGTAAATAATGCCGGTGTATAAAAGAGGGAATCTAATGGAAGTAGACAGTTTTAGAGGAATTACTTGTATGGATGGGTTGTACAGATTGTACATGAGGGTGATGAATAGGAGATTAGAAGAGCAACTGTGTAAAAATGAAAGTTTATCCAATACTCAAAGTGGTATTGTCAGGGGTAGAAGAAAGGGGGATAACTTAGTAATAACTTAGTAATAACTTAGTTCCTTATTCAAACATCAAGTACTTTTAAAATATACATAAAATTGACATATTAAAGATAAAAATAATAATATAAATTGTTACTTTTAATTAATAAAATTAAATTTGAAGTTTGAAAATGTCTTGTTAAGTCAACATGGACATATCAATGATTTTATAATCATATTAAACTTGAAAAAACATATACTTATTTCTTTATCAAAAAGTTTTTTATTAAAGTATAAATAAACTTTGTAAAACTAATTAAAATACTAAAAATTTTTTAAACGATAATAAAAATTGACATATAAAAGTGCAAAAATTATAAATTTGACTTTAGAATGAAATAATTTTGAAATATAGTAATTAGATGTTAGTTTAACCTATAGAGGCCTAAGTGGGGGACATTGGGGACCCCAATCTCCATTTTGTTAGTGGCAACACTGTCTAGCTATGTATCAACTGTAATTTAAGGTTATGAGTCACCAATTTTCTTTGATTAATTCATAGAATTTAGGTAAGTGGGCACACAATGTCCCCCACTCAGGCATTTATGTAAATAATATATATTTTAGATAAACTGGATTTGTGGCATTGCTTTTTGAAAAATGAGTGGAAAGAGAAATAAGAAATGTTTGACTGAAGCAGAGCTTCAGAAATTAGCCGATAATTTTGGAAGACATAGCGATGAAAATGATAGCGAACCTACAGACAATCAAAGTGATGTTTACAGTGATACTGATGACGAGAAATACTTTGTTCCCAGGGATGAAGTTTCTGAATTTGAGGATGAATTAGAAATAGTAAATGAAGAACCATTTGATATGGAACCAACGGATGAAAGTACGGAAACAGAAGAAATTGGAAAAGAGTTTATTTCTAAATCTGGTTTGAAATGGTCTACTATTCCAAAACCAGCCACCAGGCGCCTGATAAAAAATATAGTCACTGTTAAACCTGGCCCAACGCATTATGTACAAAATGAAGTAACGCTTAAAGACTTCTTCAATCTACTACTTATAGTGGACATGAAAGAAATAATCTGCCGTTCCACAAATGAAGAATTTGAAAGAATTGTGGCTTCTTGGAATGGAAAACATCCAGATCGCCAACGAAAATGGAAAAACTTTGATACTCTGGAAGTAGATGCATTTCTGGGATTGCTAATAAAAGCAGGAGTTTGTAGGTGTCGTCGAGAATCGGTACGTGAAATGTGGACAATCGATAAAACCATAAGAAGATCATTTTTTATAGCAGCAATGCCGCGTGACAGATTTTTGCAAATTTTGAGGTTTCATTAGATTTGACGACAAGAAGACAAGGCAAGATCGAAAATGTATAGATAAACTAGCAGCTCTCAGAGACGTATGGGAGTTCTTCACAAAAAAAAACTGTACAAAAGCTTTTGAACCTTTTGAAAGCGTAACAGTCGATGAACAGTTAGTAAGTTTTCGGGGTAAATGCCCGTTTAGACAATTTATAAAATCAAAGGCAACTAGATACGGGATTAAAATTTGGGCCTTAGCTGATGTAAAAACATATTTGTTCAACCTTCAGGTTTACACTGGAAAACTACCAGGCGGAAAACCAGAAAAGGATCAAGGATCTCGTGTAGCCAAGGACTTGACTCAACCTATTTATGGAACAGGACGAAGTATCACCACGGATTTTTTTTTTACATCAGTAGGTCTTGCAAACTTCCCGTTAGAGAAAAAGGTGACATTACTTGGGACCGTGAGAAAAAGTAAACCAGATACACCAGATCACTTGAAAATTGCTGGAAGACCAGAAAAATCTTCTTTGTTTGCGTTCTTTCAAGATGTGGCTATGGTTTCATATGTTCTTAAAAAAAGAAATTTGGTTCACGTTTTATCTACACAATAGCATTTCCGATATTCAAATAATAGCATTTCCGAAGAAGGTAATAAAAAACCAGTTATGATTTTAGATAACAGCACCAAAGGAGCCGTAGACAACGCTGATAAAATGAATTGTGAATTTACATGTGCTGGGCCTACAGCTCGATAGCCATTTAGACTTTTTATGAACATCCTAGACATATGTGCTCTAGATTCTTTTATTTTGTTTGTGCAAACAAATCCTGAATGGAACAAGCAGCAGTCTCATCGAAGAAGAGTGTTTCTTCTGGAACTGGGCGATCAATTTACAAGAGCACACGTGATTCGTAGCTTGGAAACACTAGTTCATTCTACTGTCATTGAAGCACTGAGAGATTGTGGCGTCTATAAGGCACATACTCTTGCATTTGCAGAAGTTTCTAATGAACAGAGAAAGCGTGCTAGATGTTATCACTGCCCTAGGATGGAAGACAATAAATCAAGGATAAAGTGTAATTAATGCAAAAATTTTGTATCTGAGACTCATAGGAAAGCTGAAAAGTTCATTATCTGATTGATTCCTGCACAACTGAACAAAGAAATAGTTGTTTTGGTTAGTTTTTTCCGTTTGTTATAATTTTTTAATAAATTTTATAATTTCATGTCGTACATTACTATGAAAAGAAAATATGGGGTCCAGAACGTACCCCACTTAGGCATTTACGTGACAAAAATATGCTCAGGCCTCTAAAGGTTAAATATTATTTTTTCTATCATTCATAAAGTCCAACATTGATTAAACATAAAAAATTGAATTTTTACAAAATTAAATTTAAATCATTAATGAATTATCATTCTGAAATTCCTCCTTCAAGGAAAACCAAAATGTCATCTTCGTACCTTCTATAGAAAACTATCATATCAGCAACTTGTTTATTAGAACTAAAAATTTTGTTCTCTAAATTATTCCTAAAAATTTCCGCCAAAAGAAGCCTTAACCTGTTTTTTGCATAAATTTTATAATAAAACTGAAAATAATTTTTAACTAGGCAAAATTTTAAAATAGTAATAAGAAATTGATATTCAGAATCAGAAATATTACATATTGACAATTTTTCAGAAATAATATCTAAAATTTCTTTGAAGGGAACAAATTTGTTACATCAAAAGAACCAATATTATAAGATTCTTTAAAAGAAAAATCAGAAAAATTATTTACTAGTTCAAATGAATTCTTGATTTTAAATTCTTTTTCAAACAATATCAAACTCTTTCGTTTAATGTGTAACCTTTTAAATATTATAAATTATACTATTTGAGAAGCTCACAATGGGTCTAAAAGATAAATCAAAATTATTGTGATTCTTCTTCAGCCTTTATGCTTTACACTGCTGGATGTAGGCCTCCCCCATTGATCGCCACTTCTCCCGGTCCTTTGCCTCTTGCTGCCATGTCGTGCCTGCCGTTCTTTTGAGATCGTTGGTCCATCTTCCCAGTTGGTGTCCCATTGGTCGTTTCTTTGGCGGCCACCATTGCATAATGGTTTTGGTCCATCGATCGTCCGTCATTCTGGCAATATACCCTGCCCAAATCCATTTTAGCGACGCTATTCGTTCCGTGACATCGGTGACTTTCGTTTGCTGTCGGATCCACTCATTTGTCATTTTGTCTCGGAGTGTGATTCCTAGCATTGCCCTTTCCAAGGCCCTTTGTGCCACTGTCAACTTGTTCGCTGTTGTCTTTGTTATCGTGAGAGTTTCGGCTCCCTATGTCAGCATTGACAGCACGCACATATCGGACACCTTCCTTTTCAGACTGTTGTTCATGTTGCCCTTGAATATGTACCGCCGTTTGCCGAACGCTGCCCAACCGAGTCTGATTTTTCTTCACATTTTGGCCGTTTGATTGTCGAGACCGAGCTTTATGTCATGGCCGAGGTACTTGTACGAGCTTACGATTTGGACTTCCTCATCTCCTATTTTGATAGCTCTGGCGCCATAGATGTTCGTTATGATTTTCGTTTTCGACATGTTCATCTTCAAGCCAATTTTCTGCGATTTCTCGTTGAGCTGTATCAGTATCGTCTCAATCTGTTCCAGAGAAGTTGATATCAGAACAATGTCATCGGCAAATCGAAGGTGACGCAGAAACTTTTCATTTACGTTGATTCCCATTTCACTCCAAATTTTTGAAGACAGTTTCCAGAGATAACGTGAACAGTTTCGGTGAAATGGTATAGCCTTGACGGGCTCCTGTTCCAATTCGAAATTTATCGGTGATTATGAGAAGTTTCACACATGACGTTGCATGCTCGTAGATATATTTGATCATATGCGTATATCTCGAATCGATCCGACATTCGTCCAAGGAGTCTATAATTGACCATAACTCGACCGAATCAAAAGCTTTCTCGAAGCCTACGAAGCACAGTGCAATGGCAATTTTGTATTCGTTGCATTTCTCGATTAGACTCCTCATCACATGCAAATGGTCATTTGTGCTGAAACCAGATCGAAATCCGAAATCCGGCTGTCGGCTGATAAAAGTCTAGCTTCTTCGTGATTCTTTTCGTTATCACCTTCATAAACAGCTTGTACAAGTGCGAGTGCAAATTGAGAGGCGTATAATTTTCTAGTTTCGTAATGTCTCCCTTCTTGCGCAGCAGAGTGATAACTGCGTTTTCCTATGATTCTGGTATTTTCTCTTTTTCGAGACACTTGTTGAACAGAAAAGTTACCATTTCGAGCCGTACGGGTCCACCTTCTTTGATGGCTTCGATCGGTGTCATCGTCATCTGGAGATTTCTTGTTTTTCATTTTGTCTAACGAAGCCTGTACTTCATCGATCGTTATGTTTGGCAATTCTTCGGATCTGACGTTCATTATCACCGGTCTTGTTCGCGTTGTTTCTGCATGTGGTTTGGGCCGAACCGACGTGAATAAGTGCTCGCAGGACCTTCATGTTCCCGTTGGCTTCGATAACGTTTGTGCCCAGTTTTACATTGTACTGTCGCAGATCAGTCTTCATTTTCTGGTTGATGGCTTTCGTTATGTCTCGGTATTCCACAGTGTCTGGGTTACCACTTTTCACCATTTTCAGCCTGCCCGCTATCAACCCTAGCTTTTCTTTGCTGAGTTTCGACTCTGTAATGCGTGTAGATCGGCATCTGGTTTCCAGGAAAGCTTTCAGTGTGGTCGTTTGTGTATCCACTCCGTTCAGTTCTTTGTCCATCTTTTCTTTGTTCTTTCAGGCGATCGATGTTCAGAACGACTTTCTTTCTGACCATTCTCTCTCTTTCTGTCCTTGTGTTTAAGACGACTTAGGCTCGCACCATTCGATGATTGCTGCCCGTTGTGAATATATTTAGCATAGTGACATTTTTGAGGATCGATCTCATTCTTTGTTCTGCCGTCCGCACTGGCCCAAGTCCACTTCCTTTGAAACTTACCAGGGAAAAACGAGTTCATTGCGAAGATGTTTTGCTGTTGGAGAAAATTCAGCAAAGTATTTCCTCGGTCGTTCCTTTGATCGTAACCAAACGTTCCAATTGATGTTTCTGCAACATCTTCTCTTTTTCCCAATTTGGCATTGAAATCGCCGACCAATAACTGGCATTGTGCTCGATTTTCTTCAATGGCCTTGGAGACATCCTCGTAGAAGGTTTCGATTTATTCGTCGTCATAAGCTGTGGTCGCTGAGTATTATCAATATAATAAGATTCTTTAAAAGAAAAATTAGATAAATTATTTACTAGTTCTAATGAATTCTTGATATTAAATTCATTTTCAAACAATATCAAACTCTTTAGTTTAATGTGTAAGCTTTTTGTAATATTATAAATTATACTATTTGAGAAGCTCGTAATGGGTCTAAAAGATAAATCAAAATTATTATGATTAAGTAAACATATCTTTGATTTTATGTACTTTATGTAATGTATATAGATAACAAATGCTATAATTAGACGGAATATTTAATTTTTGATCTTTAAAATTGTTTGGTATCTGTTTTAATAAAAAAAGATAATTCTGTCTTAATTTTTTTAGTTGGATCAGACTTAATTTCAAATTGATTGGTATTAAGAAATTTTTCTACTAATTTTATATAATCTTCAATATTCAAAACTACAAAAGAATTACCTTTATCCGCTTTGGTGAGAATTATATATTCATTTTTACAAATTAACGAGATATTTTAAACAACTTATTGTTATCTGAAGAAGAGTGTAATTTAATTATATTTTTAAAGATGTTATGTATTTCATTTTAAATTCAACCTTTTCAAATACATCTCCGTTACCATTTAACATATGTGTTTCCTTTAGTTCTATTTTTTCCTTTAGTTCTCTAATTGTGTTTCCTTCAAATTCTAGTTCTTATCATTTTTCTTCACATATACCATAACAATTAAATGAAAATTCATTAAATATTTATTTATATAAAAAATTTATATCTCAAAATCCTATAACTAATTCTTTAAAGTATCCTAATCTAAAATATAATTCAAAATATATTTTATGTACGCATTTAGAAATATTAAATTACAAAAATGATTTTAAAATGTATCCAAATTGACTGGAGACAAGAGTTTCCTTTTGAAGAATTTCTAAAAATAAACCCCCATCTTAGTGTTCGTAGTGGAGAAAAGCTTTTATTCATAGCTGAATTATTAAATATGTTAAATGATAACCCAGATTTACTTGAACATATTGAAGTGAAAAATAAAAGACATAATAGCTTTAAAAATATAATTAAATTACTCTCGTTAATTTGTAGAAATGAAAATTTAATTCTCACCAAAGCGAAAAAGGTAATTCTTTAGTAGTTTTGAATAATGAAGATTAGTAACAATAAAGACGTAAAATATATAATTTTACAATTCCACATTTTAATTCAGAATGTAATAAAGAATCGAAATTATTAAACAAAAATAAAATCAAGAATGCGAATCTTCATACATTGTTCAAACATCAAGGAATTTTAAGACACGTTCTAAAGAACATTACAATCGTAGTAGATTGAATAAACCAGATCATTTAAATTTGACCTTGCATATTTTAAATTTTAATCATAATTTTTCAATTGAAAATCATTGCAAAATTTTACATATTTGTATTAAACCCAATATTATTAAATTTCTAGAACATGTTTACATCGCCAATGCTCTTTTAAATAGTAAAATGTAATTGAATAGACAGACAATGTTTGAACATGATACTTTGATCAAAGATTGTTTGAAAACATAATATTGTGTTATATTAGATATTGTTTTATGATTATCAGTATATAATTTTTTCATATAAATTTAATTTAATATAAATTGAATTTTTTATGTTTAATCTATGTTGGACTTTATCAATTATATACAAAATAATTAAACTAACATCTACTTAATTTTTAATGTTAATTTTTATATATATTTCAAAATTATTTCATTCAAAAGTCAAATTTATAATTTTTTACACTTTACATATCAATCTTTATTATTGATTAAAAAAATGTATTTTAATTAGATTTACAAAGTATATTTATTCTTTAAATAGAAACTTTTTGATAAAGAAATAAGTATATGGTTTAATGGAAGAACATGTTTTTTCAACTTTAATATGAATATAAAATCTTTGGTATGTCCACGTTGACTTAACAAGATATT
>WYDF02074781.1:0-24660 GCA_009867245.2 Adranes taylori | reverse complement strand
ATTCGCTTAAGTATTAAAAGAGTTTTCGACACAAGAAATTTAAAAGAAACTACAGGAGAAGTTTTCGACAAAATAAAATGCAAAATTTGCAAAACAATAAGCTCCTTGCACATATATGTTAAATTGTGATTTTAGAAACATGTTTCAAATAAAATCGAAGGGGCTTTAGTGACACTATACAATCACTATTCTATAGTGACACTATACAATAAAGTTTATCTGAATGTCCTATCGCGTATAGTTTCTGAGATATATCTAAAAGCTCGTAAAACTTTAAATATGGCAGCCTCGCGCTTTATAACTGTTATAACTGTGAGTAACATAGGACTAATGCCATTTGACGCAGAATATAATGTACTACAGAATGTGTGCAAAATTTCAGCCTCGTGAATCATCGTCAGATCCTGCCTACCAAATTTGATCCCAATCGGTCCCACAAAGAAGGAGAAATTCTTGAACATATCCGTAGGTACATACATACGCACAGCCACCGAATAATACGACTTCCTTTTAGTTTTTCACCAAGAATTTTTTTTTGCGTTAAATTATTGGACTCCTCTTTGAAATACGTTTAAAAGGATTGCAGTGATTTTAATACAAGAGAAAAAATTGTCAAAATATGAGTCCTATAGCCTTCAATATACCTATACGTCCGAACGATATAATGAAAGGTATAGGACTTCGTACGGATAGGTATAATGATATGGTATATGAAAAATAAAAAGATATCAAAGTAAATGCGAAAGAAAGGAATTGGCTAGTGCAAATGATAGTTCAAATCAATTTGATAAATAATTTCTACAGATCGGGTCTATCTATACTTTCAGAAATTCAAAAAGGAATTACTGGGTATGAGAACCGGTTCCACAAATGGAATATGAAGATAAAATTGTCGTTCTAGTAGAGGAACGTGCCATAAAAAAATTATAATTGCTAATCTTTCTATCTCGTCGAGAGGAAAATCGCCTAAATTGGCTACCCAGATGGCCGATTTGTGGCTGTGCGGGGTTCTTCTATCTTTAACACAGATGGTACCGACGAAAACCTCTTCAGGACCACACTTTGGTCTTAACAGTGCCGGTTTGCACATGACTTCAGTGCGATGACCTGATGTTGTATGTCATTTTAGTTTTGTAGATTTGGTCTTCTTCTCTCCCTTGGTGAGGAAAGAGATTTTTCAGTGGTCTACTTAACATCGAGACCTGTGTGCCAACCTTAGAGTGCAGGTTGCATGTTTCGCGTTGTACTCTTCTTATATGAAGGCTTTTTGACTTTTTGAGTACGGCTGTGATCATGTTGCCAAATAGATTTCAGGCTTTGTCATCATCAGAGTCCAAAAAATTCGCCGCCAGAAATTCACTCCGAGCTATTCATCGCCTTAGCAATTCACGGACGAAAAATGTTTTACAGTAAAACCTGTGTTAACGGCCATCTGAGGTAACGGAGTGTATTTACTGTGTTTGATAAAAGCCTGTTAGCATTACCCAGGAGACACCACCTGGAGGTCGGCTTACTAGTCTCCTTTTCTTATATATTTTTTATTTTTTGTATATGTTGTAGATGTAGATTGTTTTTTATTTTTACATATTTTTTATTTTTATACATTTTTAAATTTTTTTAGATTTTGTCTTTGTATTTTTCACGGATCGTTTGATGGTATTCACACTTGGTAGTTTTGCAGCAGCCGCTTGGCTACATCCCACTTAAGCATTGGATAGAATAAAATGCGGCGTATCTCTCCGGCAGAATTGCGAATAACATCCAAAATCTTGGCAGTTTCAACTTTAGCTGTGACTGTGTTCTTCCCAGCATTTCACTATTTGATATTCTCCTATTGTCACGCGAGCTGGTCTGCTGATATTTTTCACATTTCCAATGTGGTTTTTCGTCAATTGTCCTATCCTTAAAGAAGCAGTTACCACCTTCGCACAATTTCTTTTTACCTTTTTCTGTTGTAATAAATTAAAGCGCCATTTTGAGACTAACAATTCACTTAAAAGCGTTCTAGAGCACGTGATTTGAAACATGTGTATTAAAAAATGCACCGTGATTCACCGTGAGCCACAATTGAAATGAAATTTAATTATTTGCAGACGGGGGTATTTGTAGGTATTAAAGATAAACAATAACTTACAGGGGGTAGGTCGTATTGAAGATAGACAGAGAGTTTGATTTTAGTATTGCTTAAATAAAACACTAACAGGTTTTTATAAAATATTTGACACAGGTTTTCCTGTAATACATTTTTCGCCGGTGAATTCTTAAGACGATGAATTGCTGGCGGCGAATTGCTCAGGCGCTGAATTTCTAAGGGGGTGAATTGCTCGCGGTGAATTGTTCGCGGTGAATTGCTGGCGATGAATTTTACTTCGCAGTACTTGCATATTTCAGTTGGCCTTTGTCCTAGGTGGTCCAGGAATATATCAAAACTACCATGGCCAGTTTATAGCCTGTTTAAAGTAGTAGTTAAGGCTGCCTTGCTTTGCATTTTGTCTGCTTGTAACGCAGTGTTTGATGCAGCTTTGTTGCTGTTGTTTCATTCTTCTTGTCAATTGGTTAGAAAGTCTGGGCGTTCTTGCCTCGGCGACTTACCGACCCGGAATCCTCCCCGTGTGCAATATCTGTGCTTAGGCAATTATAGGAACTCACTGTACCAGCACTCTCAGCTCCATACTTCAGCAAGCTGCAATGATTTATCTAGCACGATCTATTATGAGTTTTATGCAATGACTTATCTACCCAACTATTTTATTTCGCTCGGATATTACAATTGGTGTTCCAGGAACCAAACATTTACTGAAGATGTTTTAGGCAAAATAGTTTTACCGGTTAGGCATTTTTTGGGTAGCGAGGCTAAGTTTGCAGAAGCTCATCTATGACTCTATGAGACCAGTTACTCTTAGGAGGCCTTCTTGTAGGTTTGTGATGCTCTTATGCTTTGCCATGCCCACAATATCATCAGCAGATGCTGATGGCTATATGTTCCGTCTAGACGAAATTTAAACATTCAGTCATTGTTAGCTTCTTAGATCTTCAAGCGCTATCCAGCGTGCTGTACATAATTTTCTTCTCCGACAGGTAGCTTGATAAAGCTACCTTAATATATTGGGTTACATTTTTTAGAGTGAGTGCTTCTTTTATGCAGCACTAATTTGTGGTATTTAACGTAATTTTGACGTCTAATAAAACATAAAGATAACACATATGAACCTTATTTAAAAAAAAATTATTATTTATTTTTAAAATTACTTTACAAATTAAAGATTTCTGATTTTGTTTTACTTATTTTATTTTCTTACTTTACAACATTATATAAATGATACTTATATACGTTTCATAATTTTCCAAGATAGTTTTCCAATTTATTTAGTTATAATTAATTCAATTTCTTTAATTTCATATGATTAATACATTTACGATTGCCAAGTCTAAGCCAATCCGTTTACTTGTTAAATTCTTTCTTATTTATTACACTATAATGGTAATACTACATGTTCTTATGCTAATTGCTTAATTACTAAAATGAACAAGAAGGTATCAGCGCATCGCTGCTATTTATATGGTTTGCTATCATGCGTTAGATTCCATGATGGAGTACGAACGAATTGATACGAATTGTTATTCCGGGTGTCTCCGCTATTGATATTATATTGATCGACCTGAAGTTGAAGTATAGAAATGTTGGGTATATATCTCAAGAAAGGCTTTGCTTTCTTTAGTACGCTGCTTTCTATCAACGCTTAATCATAACGATATTTATTGTAAAATAATGTGGATTTTTTTCTTGGAAAATATTTCTATTAACATTTTTTATCAATGTTAAAAAAATCCAAATTGTTTCAATTCTATAATGAAAATCATTACGATAGGGCTTTGATAGAAAGCAACGTGCTATAGGTATGTTCCTCATGCTCTTTTCAAATTTATTAATATGTAAAAGCTATTATATTTAGTTTTGATGAAGGAGGAATTGTCCCACCGAAACATGTGAACATCTACAGATATAATGGACAACACACTAATAAAGGCACTTTTAAAAGTTCTCAATAAATAGAGTGTTTTGGAATACAAGATTTTAATTGCTCAATATTTTTTTATAACGCAAAGAATGTAAAAATTAACCTAAAATACTCTCGGAGTATATTTATAAATGAGCTATGTATATTCAGATCGTAAGCAAGCATCAGGTAGACAGCGAGTTGTCTGATAATATTAAACCTAAAATTTTAATTAATATTCATATTTTTAGCGTACATCAGATTGTTCATATAAATTAAAATTATGACTGAACATTATTAATATTGGAAAGAAAAAGATAAGTTGGAACATTATAAAGACCTCATTAAATTTCTGTCCACAAATTGTATTCATTATTTTGCGATTGTGTAGCTTTATTTCTTTACAAACAGTGCTGTACGTACATTTTATAATCATTTGTTTACTGATTATAACGTTTTATTATAGTAGGTAACTTAAATTCATTTTAATAAAATTCAACTTGTACTTAGTTATTCAGCTTTAGTTTTCACGACCGGTTTCGCTCATTTAAATTAGCATCTTTACTTAATAATAAATTAAATATATTAATATAACAGATATAACAGATATATAACAGATAACAGATAATATAATAGATATAACAGATAATATAACAGATATATTATAACAGATAGATTAATATAACAGATAATATAACAGATATAACAGAATTAAATATAACAGATAAACATATCAATTGTTTAATGTAATTTAATATTTAGATTATATAATTTAATAAATTAATATTTATAAAATTTAATATGTATATTTAATATTTAGTATATTTAATATTTTGTATCAACTGAAAATGCTAATTTAAATGAGCGAAACTGGTGGTGATAAAAAAATTTGAATGAGGAGGTACAAGATAAATTTCATTATTTTTAATCACTCTATTATGGCGCTGAATATTCTAATATTAAATAAATTTTATTTTTAACATAGTAGATAAAATAACAAAACATTGCCGTACAAGAATATATAGCAATATAATGTAGAGAATATAACATTTGATGAAAATGTTTTATTTTCGAAAACTGCATATTGATATTTAAGAATTTCAAATTGATTAAAAAATCAGGTCAGGATAGATACATTTCTGGCATTGGTGGAAGCCGTCTTCGGTACCCCCTATTTTCGCCCTGTTTTCACCCTCAATTTGGATTATCTCACCGTTGGTTCTCTAAAAACTGCATTCTAATTTAATAAGATCTCTTAGAACAATATAGGCATGCAACTGTACATGTGCATAATTTATATACAACGAATTTCAAATTGATTATTTAACTTAGGCGGTCTCGTCTAGTAGAGCGCTAGGCTGATAAACTAAAGCAATGAAGCTATGCGAAAATAGAGAGTACTAAAGACGGTTTACACCAATTTACACTTTTGGTGGTAAATTTACCCTGACCTTTTTTTTAAACCAATTTGAAATCCCTAAACATCAATATGCCAATAAAAACAAAATTGTTTTAAATTAAATAATTAACACACTTGAGGGAACTATACATAATGTATGCTTATGTATGGTTCATTGTAAAAACCTACAGTAAAATAGATTAAATTCCAAATTTAAGAGGAGGCCAAGGTTATGTCCAGTAACCTCTAAAATTTTCTAAATCTATGGAGCGTAAAGGATTGTTTCCTACTGAAAAACATATTTACAATTCAATAAAATACTGTCAAAGAAGTAAATAAATATTTCTTCTCCTTGAAACATATGTTGTGTAGTATATTTATATTTATTTGAACCTTCCTCGTCTATTTAGATAAGTACTTGCATAATTATTTTAAAATTAAATACATGATGTGGAAATTAATTCTGTATTTAAATTATTTTGCGTACGTTTCAATAAATTGTTTTTTAAATAATTTTAGTAGATTATTAGCAAAAACAAAATATACATATAAGCATTTTTTATTATAAAACATTTGAAAATTGCAATTATATGCTGATCTACAAATATTTCTTTTAAAATTGTTGTTTAAGTATTTTAGAGAGAATAAAAAGAGTTACTAGAGATAAATGCAAAAATTAATTAATAAGAATCTTTAAAAGCATTCAGACATTAAATCATTTTTAAGTTTAAGTTATTAGCAATTTCAAAACCTTTCTGACTTTAAAGTTCTTTAATCATAAATCTTTTTTTTATTATTATAAAACTATATCTATATCGATGCGCTGTTCGCGTAGGATTTTCGTAGATATGCGCGCAGGCGTCGAAATGCATTGAAATGTTATGATAATTGGCTTTTTGTTGATGAATAATGATGTTAAGGATATTGACTAATAATTTGCGTTGACGGAATGAATCATTTTTGACGCATCAAGCTATTATTTCCACCGCTGGTGTGACCACCACCTATTATAAACTACCACCACTTGCATTTTCTCTAGATAACCGTTCCAAAGCATGTTATAATGCAACGAAATAATGCAACTTTGATCCTTAAATTTTCTTAACGTATCCGAAAGCGACTTTTGATTGGCCGGAAGTATAACCTTTCTAAAAATTTTGTAGCAGAGTCGCTTTTCAAACTCCGCCTTTTTGCGGCAAGCGACGTCGAAAGCCATCGGCCTATGCAAAACACTACAGCTCAACGGATGCTTCCCTTGCCAGAAAATTCACATAAAAGGGAGCCTTCCAAACTTGCATAAGCCGACAAACGAAATTGTTATTTTAAAATGATAATCATAAGAAAACTCGTTGGCTATATCGGAGACGTATATATCTACATCAATGATAGCCGCTGACGTTTCGGCAAGTACAAAGCTTTTGACGTGATCGTATGCCGCTCGCTTCTTATTGGCGCCTAACTGGTTTGGTGTTTTTTATTTGTATAGATGTATGTAGGTTGTAGCAGCTTACGACATTGCACCTTAACTGTTCTTTCTGGCTTTTATTCACATATTAAGATTATAATGGATGGTTTAATATATTTTTTTGATTTTAATTTATAGATTATATTTAATTATACATATTATATTTCTTTGATGAATTAGATTAGTCAATTTAGATATATATTATTAGAGGATTTCTCATTTAATTTATGATTTATTAAGGAATTGCTAATTGCGATTATTAATTAATTGAATTAATGAGAGTCCAATATCAAAAGATCTCTAGAAATGTTTATTACTGATATAATAAGATGTTGCATAGTGAAGCAAACTAAAAATACAAAGTTAAGAAAAGTACAATGTTAACAAAAAAAAATCAGAACTGCTTTCCGTTTCACATATTTTTGAATCAAAATCATTTCTTTTGTCCCTAGAATAGCAGAACATTTGTAATTACCTCTTTTGATTAGTTGTTTCAATGGTTTTGATCAATAACTTTTAAGTTGTATTAATGAATTTTAACATTTACAGAGGAGTGGGACAGTATTAAAGGATTATGTATAAACTCCATTATCATTGAAAACATATTTGTACCATCTCCCTGTTCCAAAAGATATACGGACTGTAAAAATTCTTGAATATTAGATGTTTAAACTTATTTAATCCGTGTTGCATGACTTTGAAAATGGTGTATCCAATTGCTGTATTTTGCAGGCGTAACTAAATTTGGAAAGTGTATAGAGACTATAAATTAACTGTAGAAATGGGAGTCTTTCCGAAAATCGTCTGTGGATATATAATTGATGTTCCTATAAATCGGTATATATAGTATCGCTGGTCACATTACTCATGGCCAGTTAGAATTTACTTTGTTGTGACTCCATTGAGTCAGTTTGTGACGCAGGGTATTAACCTATGTATCTTGTTGCATTTCTTGCTACTAACATGCTTTGGAATAATGCTTGTTACAATATACCAATGCATGCTTGAATCTTGCGTTCTTTCTAACTCTCCTCGCCGCGAGCAATGTCTCTGCCCAGACAGGCGCTGCGGAGGGGCCTGTGGATTTAACGACGGCATAAAGTGGTTTGTTTTCTAAGTAGTTTCCGTTCTTGGCACCAATCTAGAAATCTAGAAATCTAGAAATCTACGAAATGAAAATAGTAATGGACGGCTATGATTTCTAGAAAATAAGAATTTTAAAAGACGCTCTGATCTACATGTTGTTTTAAAGTACTATTACTTTAGATAATTCCTTTAACTAATGACCATAATAATAATAATGACAGAAGGAAACTTTATCATCTCGTGTGTTAAGCTGTAGAAACAAGGATGCACAGATCAACTTGTCAGATATAAGTAGGCAAATTACTATTTTCCCCTCTTGCCAACAAATAAATTGATTGTTATCTTCGAAACACGAACATTTTCTAATGGAAAATCTTCAATTATTTTTCTTCTTGATATATATTTCAAACTACGTATAAACATAGATGACAACGTTTAGTTTATATTTTCAAAAAATAATTTTGAGGTAAAAATCTTTTTTTAAGCTGTACTAGAAACAAAAATAATTTCTGGGGTGTCTGGAATGTTTGAAGTGTATTGTATTGCTATAACAACTTAAGTTAAAAAATATCTTCTAAAAAATATCTAGAAAGTTAAATAACAAGAAACAGATTTGTGCATTAACTTTCTAGCAAATTATGTTTTTTAACTTATCTATTAATTAGCTTTTCGTACACTGCAGTAACTAACGATTCATGATAGTCAATCCCTCTCTGCAACCCTACAAAGGTGTAATTTCTTGTATCCACTTTAACCCCTTTTTATACTTTTACGATTTCTCCTTGCATCCATTTTTCAGGACTTTCCTCTATCCCATCCATACCTCGTACAATCCCTTCGTTAATGCTTCGTTAATGCTTCGTTAATGCGTCGTAAATGCGTTAATCCCTTCGTTAATGCTTTTATTTCTTTCTCAATTTTAGACTTTCACACGTCGACTGGATCCAGTCGCGCTCCCTACTCTGTTTATCAATTCACTCGCCTCTTCTTCTATTATTTTTTCAATATCTTCTGCAAATATATGTTCCATATCCTACATCACTTCCTTTTTCAGTCTCCCCACTGCTCATTTCTTTTTTACATTTTTCCACAAACATCTACTTTCATGTCATTTTTCCTTCCTCGTTAGAGCTCTCTTTTTAACCATTTCCGTACATCAACTTTCTATGTACATTAATTTTTTTCCATCTCTCATCTACCATCATGTGTTTCTTTTTTGCATTCGATCATTTGTTTCTATCTTTAAATATTTTTATTTCTCTTATATATTCACTTCGTAGTTCCCCTTGTTAATTACAATTCATTTACCTTCATCTGACCTTAATTTTCTTTCTTAACAGTTCATTCTCATACACCCATTTTTTCGTCCTCTGGCCAACAATACTTTTCCATTTGGTTTTCGTTAACGCCTCCTTAGTCCTGTCTCATTTTTGTACCATACATATTCTTTTCCACTCAACTTCCTCAGCTCATTTTTTCTTTTTCGCTTTGTAGCGTGCAGGTCCAAAGAATCTCAACTTCAGCATCTTTAAAAAGATAACGTCATACACGAGATTCTTCTTTGGGCAGATGTTGACTCCCTAAATAATACAGCAAGTTGTTACGTCATTGTTGGGTCGTATGACCGTAGAAAACTCAGACTGCACATGATTACAGCCTTTTGCATCTGACTTGTTAATTCTTCAACTTTGGCCTTACAAGTCGATATAGTTTTAATATATTTTATTGACTCTCATGATTCAAATGTTCAGGACTACCAATTTGATAGAATGACATGGATATTGAATCCTTAACTCGCATAGCCTGTTATTAGGCTACCTTTTCTTGTTACATAATTTCAATATTTTTATCAAAGAGGCTAGAATCTTTGATGAGGAACATCACTCACTTAGTGGAATCTAACAACACAATATCAGATTTGTTTGCGGTTGTTTGATTCGTTGTAGGAAAATCATAGTTTCAATATATTTTAACGGCATCATTTTCAACTACGGTCTCAATATCCTTAGCGACATAGTGTAACCGGGTCTTAGCCTATACCGTAAGAATGACGTAGACGGAATTATAGTCGGATTTCGGCTCAATGTCGGATCGCAGGCCAGCAGATCTTATAAAGCTGAATGTTAATTGTGGTGAAAGCTTCAACTCGGCAATGATAATATAAAATTGGCCATGCACAGATTTATCCCAATGGAGTTGTTTGAATATTGCAGATCAGATTTTCGAACTTATTATCATTATTATTATTTTACAATTGGATGGGAAAGAGCCCCCGTGTCTGGTTTATTTGTCATAAAGTCTTGTATCCTCAAAGAAGTTCCATATTCTCTTGATGTGAATTTGGTCGATTTCAACTGGGTGCAATTTAGTTGTCTCAAATCTATTGTGATTAAGAGTTTTATAAACTTCGCATTGGCAAATTAAGTGATGGGAATTTATTCTTTCTCTCTACATTCTCTGCACGAGGGGTTTTCTATTTTCCTTATCATATTAAGATGCTTCTTCGATGTTTGTTAGACTAAATTACAACAATAGTATGTCTCATTGCAGGAAGTAGTGTCTCGCATTAGAACGCACTATTGTTATAATTGTTTTCTTTCCATAGATTCATTGCCTCTTTCTGGTTTTTTTTTGTGAAACCTGCTATGAAACATTTTGTGTGTTTCATAGCCAATAGTTTCTGTGTTCATTTTATAATTGTGTCGTGACAAATTTCATAATACCATGCTCGTTATGCCGCACATGGGTTTTGGTACAACTATTGGACCCGCTATGGTTTTCTTTACCAGGTTGTCCGCCATTCCATTATCTTTATTTCACAATGAGCGGGTACCCATAAACTTACTCTGTTGACTAATCTGAAATGCACCTCTCCACCTCTGAGGAATTTTAGGGCACCTTGGTTGTCATGTATGATAAAAATGTATTTCGGATAGCTCTTTTAAACAATTTTTGTGGACATGGCAAATTTCCCATTATTTCGCCTTGGAATATAAATAATTGGACTTACGATCCTTCTGGTGTTGAAATGACGAAAAATTGTTGCATTTTATTGGAAATATAATACATTTTTACCAACAAATATATACGTCAAACTTCGTCACGCATAATGTGTTTTAACATGGCCCCACACTTGAACGTAAATAAATAATGTCTAACGTTCGTTATTATAAAACTCAAAGTCAAAATTGCTGAAGTGTAAATGATATGTAATGCCAAATAAATATTCTTACATCATGTGAAACTAAACAAAAAATTTAAATAAAATATAAAATATTGTCAGTGTTTCAGTATTAGCTCAAAAAAATCTTTTATATTCTGGCAGTTCTGAAGTTATATTTTACTTTTTAGGGCAGCGTAAAGAAAGATTTTCAACTGAATTTTTTTTAGTTATATTTATTCTTATGCGTGTTTAGTTTGAATTTCATTGATAACTTGATAGATTTTCTTGTAATTTCCTTTTCTCGAAATTGGTAATTTTCAACTGATAATTACATTTTAAATAAAAAAAAAGTGCGCACCCATTTTTAGCTTCAAATCGATTGCGTGGCGCCGACGACAATAGAGCCATACGTACTGCTCAGAGGTGATAACGGGTACAAATTTTCATCCGTTGTAGAGGTGCACGGGACAATGTCCTTTTTCGGAGCTCCAGAATTTTCAGAACATATACTCTATATAAATGTTTAGTTTTAAAATGTAGTTAAAAATCTAGTTACTTTTGCAACTACCTACGTAAATCTAGTTACTTTTGGAACATGACATCTAGCGTTAAAAATAATATTAATAAAAAATATAACCTCAAAATCTTTGTTTACATTCACGGTGGCGATATACGAAGATTTATAAATGATGAGCAAAAAGTGTCTAAGAATCGATGCCTAAGCATTCACCAATATATTGATACATTCTATCAAATAAGTAACCGAAATGCTGAATGGGTCGGGCTTTACTGAGTAAACTCTGAATGAAAGTGTCCGATTATCGACTGTTTTCCTCTACTACGTGAATGCGTATGTAAAAAATTGTTGCAAAAGCTTCTTAATTTATTACAAAAAAGAGAGGTTATATTTTCTATGACTTGGCAATAAAAAAATCCTTTTAATTTTTAATTACAATTTTTTTTCTATATATATATTTCCCCCCAAAGAGTTTGTTGAGATTCTTTTAAGTACCTCTTTTAAGTACCGCAATTAATTGAATCTTTACTTATTTTTTATCAAATGCAATGTACCTTATTGTACATATCTGCTTTTAAACAATTTCCTGTAATTTTATTTCCTTTCTGCAGTTGAAATGACGAAAAATGGTTGCATTTTATAGGAAATATAATACTTTTTTACCATCAAACATGTGAGAGACATACGTCACAATGCGTCACGCATAATATATTTTAGCATGGCCCTACACTTGATCACGCGGGACGTAAATAAAAATGTCTAACGTCTAACTGTATAAGGCAAGTAACTCTCGTTGAATCTCCGATTAAAATTTAAGTTAAGATTAAAGATCTTTTTATCTCAAAGTCGAAAACGATGAAATAAATATTGCTAATGCAATAATAAAAAGTTTATTGTAAAGCCAGTCCTGTGCAAAAAATATTATTTATTAGTTGGATGTACGGGAAATTAAGTTCGTTAAACGTGTTTACAATGGTTTAATAGTATCAACGTACATAGGTATATGGACAACGAACGCATCATGCAACTAACTCGGAACAAACCGGATGAAAATCCCAAACTGTAAAACCGGAAATTGCATAGCACGATGATGGCAAACCAGAAATATGTGTGTCCGTGTGCAAGCAAGATTAAACTGCTAAATTATCGCATGAATTTTGCATATACGTTGCAAGAATGTGCTCAATTCTATATACATAATTATAATATATAATATTTTTTTGTTCTTTTCTGCTTAATCATTTTGTTCTTTAGTTAAACGTTATCATTACATTGAATCACTTAATTGGACAATGTTCTTAAAGTGTTTGGCGCCAATAAGTAGAAAAAATATAATGAGTTATTAGCTGCAATTACAGTGTGACATACTATAATTTCAAAAAAGTAATACCATCTTGATCAGAAAGTTTCAAGAATTCATTCAGATAATTAAAAATAAAAGTTTATTCATTAAGTTCGATGTTGTCGCCTTCAAAGTACTCTCCATCGAATGCAACGTACTTATGCCTTGAAACATTTTTGATACTCGGTTTTCGGTATCAGAGCCATATTCGATTTTCCATTATCTCCTCTTGGGTGCTAAAACAAGTTTCGCGGAGCGGCTTTTTGAATCGACCGAACGGGAAGAAGTCACAGGGAACCAAATCAAGCGATTTCGGTGGCTGTTGGACAATAATCGTTTCGTTCTTGGCAAAAACGTTGCTAATAACGACGGCATTGTGCAGCAGTGCGTTATCATGGTCCACAAGTGCATTAAAAAGTCTTTTTTGGCCTTGGGCCCACGGCCACGCCTACGGCGTGTACAGCTCTGCTGGCCGCATTGCGGTGGCTGCGCCTACGAACCCGGAAAACGTTGTTTTGCCGGATCCCATTGGTAGGTTTCGTTGTTGCCGTGGTTCCCAGAGGTCCAATTTGTCCTGGCAGATAGTGCGCCCCAGCGGGACCCACGGTTGGTCTCGTGGGTCACGTTACCCTTCTCTAGAGGTCCAGTTGGAACCTAACATTATGCATATACATCGTTTAAAGCGTGGGTTATGATAAAAAAGCACTTTCAGTTCTTCCCGAATTATCTAATTTTTCTTTCCGTATAACATTTTTTGAACTGTTAGGAACATTTTTAAAAATAAATGAGCTAAATAGATTCAGCCATTCTAAAGTGATGCGATTACCAACGGGTTTCAATTTTTCCCGAATTTTCTAATTTACCGCGCAATTTTTCTTCCCGGACTTTTCAAGAAAAAACTAGACAAATCGATCCAGCCATTCCCAAATGATGCACTTAACAACAAACATTACTTAATTCTTATTTATTTATTTATTCCACATTTAATTTTCCAATTTTCTGGATAACTTTTCCAATTTTTCTTTCCCTAGAAACCTTACTCAGGCTGTTAGGAATATTAAAAAAAATTAGCCAAATCGATCTAGCCGTTCTCAAGTAATGCTCTTACCAACGGATTTCAGTTTTCCCGAATTTTCCAATTTTCCGAGCAACATTTCCGATTTTTCTTTCCGTCAGAACGTTACTTGGACTATTAGAAACATTAAAAATGGAAAATTAGCCAAATTAATTCAGCCGTTTGCAAGTGATGATCTTACCACCGAACGGCATTTAATTTTTATAAAATTTAAAACGTGACAACCTAGTGTTCTATTGTAGATAATTCAGTAGGACTAATTTTGATGCATGTACACTTGTGCGCAAAATTTTAGGGTCGAGCCAGATAGGAAATTTTCTCTGGCGATGGAAAGCGACATCTGACCCTGTCGGTCTCAAGTTCTAGTTTTATATTGCAATGTTGCCACATCTCTGACAGTCAGAATGCGGTATATCCCTTTCGGTCAATTTTGTTGACGACAAGAGATTCACTTGCACAAAATTACAGATTTGACTCTTCACATGAATATTACAAAAATGTTTTGAAGAAGACTGAAGCATGAAATCAGATCGCTGAAAAACATAATGTCAAAGGAGGTAATAATACCCGTCGCTTCATTGTCAATATACGACATTTTCCTCGACACGACGTGTTCGGCTGAATTGCATATTGACTTGTCTAGTTTTTGGATTGTTGATTACTCCAATTTTAGGCTACGGCCTGATTAAACAAGTTTGAAGAACAAAGCGTTCATCACAAGCCGGAAGAAGATGATTCTTATGTTCGTGCTTGGCAGTGACTGCGGTGCTAGAATAATTTTACTATAGTCTAATTTTTCCCATCTGAGTGATAACCCATTAAGAAGACACATCCCACATTCGTGAAATAAAATACGCCTAAAGTTTGGTAAATAGCCAATTAATTATGAATAGAAATAACATTAACTTCAACTGGATGATTAATTACAAAAGATGTAATGCACATAGAGTAGTAATAGGAGATTGTACTTTCTAATTAGCCACCAAGCATCCGGACCTTATTAGAGCTCATTCTAAACGAAAATCCAAGATGGTACTGATGACGTCAATAAAAGTTCATTCCGGTATTTGACAGCTGTCATTTTAAAATCCAATATGGCGGATAAGAGTGCATTTGAAGATTGTTTGAGGGCTGTTTTCGGATTCGCTTCGGTTCTGGTCTGGTTTGATTTTAGGCGAGAAATTTGAATTTTTAATAAATTTAATTAAATAGGCGAGAATTTTTAAAATTCGACAATTGTCACGTTTAAAGTCGGACTGTGCGCCAGATTCTCATTGTATTTGAAGCTTTGTTCAGATATTTTTGAGGTTATGTAACTATATCTAAAATAAAAAGTAACTAGATTTAAAACAAAACGTAATTAGATTAAAAATGTAACTAGATATCTTATAAACAGATTTTAGTCAAATAAAGATTTAAAATGAATAAGTACAATAAATTAAAATGATAATGTCTGAACTTCTTCTTCTAGTTTTAGTTCGTCTATTGCTTTCTCGGATAAAACAGAAGAGGAAATAGCGTAATGGCCCCAAGCTGAGGTAGATATTCCATCATTGCAAATGTATCTCTTGTCATTGTAAGGAGTAAAAGTTCTGGGCTAGAATGAAAATCTCGTGTCCTATAGATCGAAAAGTTAATTGTGTTCTGCGAATCAATGTTTCTTGAAATAAATAAATCCGAAATTTTTTAGCAATAAGATTATTTTTAAGACATTCTTTTTCATAATTTTCTTTGTAACTGATATTACCTATTTGAGAGTAAATTTTCAATCCCAAACCCAAAAATTCATATATTAATGTATCTGAATATTCATCTTTCATGAGTCCAGGGATTGCTTTGTTTTGGAAAGGATTTGGATTGGATTGGTTGACGAATGCCAAAAATTGCATTGTTCGGAAGCTTATAGAAATCATTCTCAAAAGTATAGACTGCAGCTTGTCACATAGTTGTATTTAACGAAATGTAATGCACTTTTATTAATTTGAGGCCATGGTCAATTGCTTGTTGTACAACTCTATAATGCTCCACATACTTCTCTTTATTCTGAAAATTTGGAATCAATTTAGTCGGTTTGAATTGCAATCTTGGTGGAACCATTGTTTCAGCAAAGAACAGTGAATCGCTGTATTTCTTTAAGATATTCGACATCGTTCTGCTTAGACCCAATGGACTTGCTGCTAGCCCCTCCTTTTATAGAATTCGCTTTGTTCGCCAACTATAAGCATAAAAATGTATAATTCGCGTCAATTAATCATCGACATAAAAACTGTTTCTCCTAAAATTCTCTCTTTCTTTTTCTAAGGCTATAAGGTAAATTCAATTGAATATGACAATATAAATAAGTACAAAATATTTTATTTATACAAGTAACTAGATTGATAGAAAATATTTCTTAAAGAACTAAAATATTTCCATAAAATTTACGTATCTTGAATAATTTAGATGTCTCATGAGTATTGGAAGTACATAAAACATTATACAGTAGAACGCAAATAAAATGATTTCATTTATACTCGTTACAATATATGGGAAAGATAAAACCGAATTTGCCATATTTACCTCGTAAATTATTCATCAATTCACAAATGTTTGTGCTTCTAAGCTAAACTTTATCGGTTTGAACATGCATTAGGATTTAATAGGTACAGTCTTTAGTCATCAAAACGAAAAGAAATAAAAAAATACAATTTCGGAAGTATGTATATAATTTCATTAAAACGTAATCATATAAAAACTGACACACCTAAAATATAAATTTTTACAGTTCCTAGCATATGTCTTAAATCCTGATATGTTTCTTACAAACTATTTATACGTGACATATAAAATTTAAAAAAATTATATATGAATGTGTATAAAAGCAGTTATGAATTATTCAGGAGCCAAATTAATGCGTTTGGTATAAGTTTGGTACTAAAGGCCAAGAAGTATTATTTATGGTCTTGCCGAGTAATAAATGTAATATTTTCTCTAGACTTGTTGTAATAAAATTTATTGAATGTTCGTACGCAGTATACGTTCGCAGTACCTTAAAGCGATACGTAGGTAGTTCTATACATAGATAGGCGAATAGAGGACAATAAATATATTGATAAAATATGAAATTAGAATTATTTTGGAGCGATGCTATAAAGAAAATAAATTTCAATAAAGGAAATAAAATAAATTATTATTATTATAAATGGTTATGATTATAAAATAACTCTAAGCATTATACTAAATTTGAATATAAATTTTTGAAGCATAGTCGTGCCCTGAGTTCATGGTGTCTGATAGTCTTTTAAATCCAGTTCCTATAGGATTTAATTCTATTAAAGCAGGATAGTGGATTTGTTACTAATTTCTTTACGTAACCAATGTCAGGGATGGGAACAATCTATCTATAGGTAAACACATTTAATATGCAATAACAATGCAATATAACCATATTTATTGGGTTTAATATTTATAATACGCACATACTCTCTATTCGCAATTTTTTTTTTGAAGCTAATTATAATTCAAAAGATAGTTAGGATGTTCCGTTTCATATTCCATCGGAAAAGGTAAAAAAATAAAATAATAACGAATTGTATATAAGTTGCTTCGTTGTAATTGTTCTTCGGCGTGGTCATGACGAGGAGTATGAACGAAGCATCTCGGCGACAAAATTATAGGCTTCACGTTGGGCGTCATAATAATTCTAAATAGAAGAAATGAATGTCAGAATTGCGAACTCTACATAATTTGATTTATTGTAATTGTTCGGTCCTCAGGATAGTTACGGAACGAAACACCTCTTACGCCTAGTCAATATTCATGTAATAATCTTGATGCTGGTTAGAATATATGATCGAAACGTCTGTTTATTACTGAAGATAATGATGTTGTGCAGTGTATAATTTATTGAACTTCCTCGTATATGAAATAAACCATTTGAATAAGTAATAATTTTAAAATTAAATACCTTGCTTAAATCAATTAAAAAGAATATTTCTACATCAGCATAAAATTGTACTTTAAATGTTTCTAAATTAAAGATGTTTATCTATTACATACATACTCTTTATTTTACCTAGTAAAATTATTAGTGAATGAGCTTCAGGGATGGGAACAAAGTAGCTTCAGGTCAACACATTTAATATGCAATAACAATGTAATATAACCATATTTATTGGGCTTAGTCTTTATAATACGTACAATGTCTCTATTTGCAATTTTTAATTATCTGAGATTTCTTCTTGAAGCTAATTATAATTCAAAAGATAGTTACGATGTTCAATTTCATATTCCAACGGAAAAGTATAAAGATAAAATAATAGCGAACTGTATATAAGTTGATTTATTGTAATTGTTCTTCGGCAAGGTCCTGAGCAGGACTATGAACGAAACATCTCGGCGACAAAATTATAAGCGTCACATTGGGCCTCATAATTATTCTAAATAGAAGAAATGCATGTAAGAATTGCGAACTCTACATAATTTGATTTATTATAATTGTTCTTTGGTCCTCAGGATAGTTACGGAACGAAACACCTCTTACGCCTAGTCAATATTCATGTAATAATGTTGATGCTGGTTAGAATATATGACCGAAACGTCTGTTTATTACTGAAGATAATGATGTTGTGCAATGTGTAATTTATTGAACTTCCTCGTATATGAAATAAACCATTTGAATAAGTAATAATTTTAAAATTAAATACCTTGATTTCAAAATATGTAATAATATTAATTTCTTTTAAATCGATTTAAATATTTTTCCTTATAGAATAAAAATTATTCTTAAGTTCTTCAAACATAAATCCTTTTTTATACTTATGTTCTGTGCATTAAATTTGTATAACTTTGAACTTGTGTAATTTTACACATTTTTCTGTTTAATTAATAGATATAGTTTATTACAACAGAAAATCTGTTAAATTACACTATTTCAAAGTTGAACGAATTTAACGTAAAACTTATGTAATCTTATATATGTTTCATTATCTGAATGCTTTTAAAAAGATTCTAATTAATTTATTTCTGAACTTATCGCTAGTAACTGTTTGCATTCTCTAAAGAAACATACTTAAATCAATTAAAAAGAATATTTCTACATCAGCATAAAATTGTACTTTAAATGTTTCTAAATGAAAGATGTTTATCAATTACATACATACTCGTTACTTAACCTAATAAAATTATTAGTGAGTGAGCTTCAAGGATGGGAACAAACTATCTTTAGGTAAACACATTTAATATGCAATAACAATGTAATATAACCATATTTATTGGGCTTAGTCTTTATAATACGTACAATGTCTCTATTTGCAATTTTTAATTATCTGAGATTTCTTCTTGAAGCTAATTATAATTCAAAAGATAGTTACGATGTTCAATTTCATATTCCAACGGAAAAGTATAAAGATAAAATAATAGCGAACTGTATATAAGTTGATTTATTGTAATTGTTCTTCGGCAAGGTCCTGAGCAGGACTATGAACGAAACATCTCGGCGACAAAATTATAAGCGTCACATTGGGCCTCATAATTATTCTAAATAGAAGAAATGCATGTAAGAATTGCGAACTCTACATAATTTGATTTATTATAATTGTTCTTTGGTCCTCAGGATAGTTACGGAACGAAACACCTCTTACGCCTAGTCAATATTCATGTAATAATGTTGATGCTGGTTAGAATATATGACCGAAACGTCTGTTTATTACTGAAGATAATGATGTTGTGCAATGTGTAATTTATTGAACTTCCTCGTATATGAAATAAACCATTTGAATAAGTAATAATTTTAAAATTAAATACCTTGATTTCAAAATATGTAATAATATTAATTTCTTTTAAATCGATTTAAATATTTTTCCTTATAGAATAAAAATTATTCTTAAGTTCTTCAAACATAAATCCTTTTTTATACTTATGTTCTGTGCATTAAATTTGTATAACTTTGAACTTGTGTAATTTTACACATTTTTCTGTTTAATTAATAGATATAGTTTATTACAACAGAAAATCTGTTAAATTACACTATTTCAAAGTTGAACGAATTTAACGTAAAACTTATGTAATCTTATATATGTTTCATTATCTGAATGCTTTTAAAAAGATTCTAATTAATTTATTTCTGAACTTATCGCTAGTAACTGTTTGCATTCTCTAAAGAAACATACTTAAATCAATTAAAAAGAATATTTCTACATCAGCATAAAATTGTACTTTAAATGTTTCTAAATGAAAGATGTTTATCAATTACATACATACTCGTTACTTAACCTAATAAAATTATTAGTGAGTGAGCTTCTAGGATGGGAACAAACTATCTTTAGGTAAACACATTTAATATGCAATAACAATGTAATATAACCATATTAATTGGGCTTAGTCTTTATAATACGTACAAAGTCTCTATTCGCAATTTTTAATTACCTGAGGTTTCTTCTTGAAGCTAATTATAATTCAAAAGATAGTTACGATGGTCAATTTCATATTCCATCGGAAAAAGTATAAAGGTAAAATAATAGCGTACTGTATATAAGTTGATTTATTGTAATTGTTCTTCGGCAAGGTCCTGAGGAGAACTTTGAACGAAGCATCTCGGCTACAAAATTATAGGCGTCACTTTGGCCGTCATAATTATTTTAAATACAAGAAATGAATGTCAGAATTGCGAACTCTACATAATTTGATTTATTATAATTGTTCTTCGGTCCTTAGGATAGTTACGGAACGAAACTCCTCTTATGCCAATATTCATGTAATAATGTTGATGCTGGTTAGAATATATGATCGAAACGTCTGTTTATTACTCTAGATAATGATGTTGTGCAGTGTATAATTTATTGAACTTCCTCGTATATTAAATAAACCATTTGAATAAGTAATCATTTTATAATTAAATACCTTGATATAGAAATGCGTAATAACAATAATAATTGTTCTTTATAAATTATTTGCGTACGTTTGTTTTAATAACTTGTTTTTAAAAGTTTTACTACGTTAAATAGCGAATATATATGTAATAGATAAACATCTTTTATTTAAAACATTTAAAGTACAATTTTATGCTGATGTAGAGAAATTTCTTTTAAATTGATTTTAATATTTTTCCTTACAGAAGAAAAATAATTCTTAAGTTCTTCAAACATAAATCCTTTTTCATACTTATGTTCTTTGCATTAAAGTTGTATAACTTTGAACTTGTGTAATTTTACCGATTTTTTGTTTAATTAATAGGTGTAGTTTATTACAAAAAATACGATTTTTTTTGTTGTAATAAACTGAACAAAAATATCAGTTAAATTACACAAGTTAAAGCTGTATGTAATATTATATATGTTTTATAATTTGAATGATTTTAAAAAGATTCTAATTTATTTATTTTTGAACTTATCCCTAGTAACTATTTTTAATCTCTAAAGAAAATACCTAAATGAACTAAAAAAAAAATTCTACATCAGCATAAAATTGTACTTTAAATGTTTCTAAATAAAATATGTTTATCTATTACATACATACTCGTTATTTAACACAGTAAAATTATTAAAAAACAAATTATTGAAACGTAGACAAAAAATGTATATTGAACAATTAATATTATTACACATTTCTATGTGAATGTATTTAATTTTAAAATGATTATTTATTCAAATGGTTTATTTAAGTTACGTTGCCTAACAAAGTTTCAAGAATATGCGTTCCCGTATTCCTGTATTCCCGTGTTCCCATATTCCCGTGTCCCACGGGAACGGGATAAAAATGTCCTTCTCCTGGTTCTAAGCTACCTCCCCACCAATTTTCAGCCAAATCAGTTCAGCCGTTCTTGAGTTATAAATAGTGTAACTAACACGACTTTCTTTTATATATATAGATATAAAAATATGTGCAATCGACCCAAAAAGGAGTTATTTTTGTTGTTCCTGGTTATCGTTATCTGCTAGTCGTTGTCGTTTTTATTATCGTCGTTATAATTGGCGTTATAGTTGTCGTTGTCGTTGTAATTATAGTTGATCGTGTTGTTACTCCCATCTATCTAGTCATTCGCTCTCTCCCGTTTAGTAGTTGACATCAATAAGTCCAATCCCTAGTAGCCTCAATCTCTTGTAATCCTTGTCTCGTTGATGCTGTTGTCGTGTTATTGGTTCCGACTATTTCGTTATTAACTCTCCTCCATTGTCCAATCCCCCGTAACCCCAATCGCTCGCAGTTGTCTTGTTGTCGTTTTATCGTTGTAGCTGTCTTATCGTTGTAATTATTGCCTTGTAATACTTGGCATGATCGTTACTGCTCTCGTCTATCTGATCATTGACTCTGTTTCCCTTTTAGTAACTAACACCACTAAGTCCAATCCCACGTTGACCCAATATGGTCACCTCTCATATCCCAATTATAGAACACCATGTAATAAAGTCTATATGTCTGAAGATGGTTCGAAAGGGTTGAAAGTATAGTAACAATTTAACAATTAAAACCATACGTAGTAAATAACGTAGTAAAATACACTTCCAATCGATATCAGATCATGGATTATCACAAAGTAACGCTTCACTCAATCTATTAAAATAAGAAACATTATCTGCGAAGAATGTTTGGGTTTCAGGATAAAAAGTCTGGAGATTTTGAATTCATTGTTCTGCTTTTAAAATTTTAGAGATCAGAGCCTTAATTATGGCCCATGTATTTTTTTTTTGTATTATTTTTTTTAATCGATATTATTTTTGATATAATTTTCTTCGCAACTACAAAATTATCTGTAGACTTATGCCTGATATAATTAAAATTTCTTCTTTATAAATAGGAAATAAATATTTCTAAAGATTGAGTTAATATATTTACACAATAGAAACAGAATATAATTTGTACGTAACTAAACCTATTATTAATGATATTTAGAAAACAAATAATAACAGTTTGATACAGGGGTAGAAAATTGTCGTGCGTGCGTGCAAACGATGTGAAATGTTGCTTTCATTTAAAAGACAAAATGGGGTTTTGCCTGATTCAATACATCAATGTGTAATTTAAGAAAATTGTCAGTCAATTAAAAGTAACATTGAATGTCATTATTATTACTACTTTATCGATGCAGTACATGAAATTATATTTCATATAATTTTTAATATTATTTAGATCAGTAGTAGTAAATAATTATTAATAATTTTGAAATATGTTGCTCATAAATTTTCAACTAGAAATGAAATCATCTGCAGAATGAAAAGAACAAAATAAATGACAAACTCCTTACATTATTGAAATAAATTTCCACAAGATCAATTTACTAAATGAAATACTCTGAAAGGAAAAAAAAACTTAAAATATCACCAGTCATGTGTTTGGTACATTAGCTGCAACGTTAACAATGAAATACGTCCTTCCAGCTGACTGGGTCTAGTCTTACGCCATTTTTTTTTGTTTTAGCAGGCTATCTCACGAACAGCTCCCACCTCTTCAAGTATTATAAATATACGATTGAATCTGAATGTTTCCTTTTAGACTTTCCATGTAAAATAATGATAATCAAGCTCTAGTTGCATAATAAAAATTGTAATACTGCCCATGTATGCCCATTTTCATAACAAATTTTAAGTGGATGACTAGAATAGAATCGAATAATTTATTAAAACAAATAATAGCAATACAATCAATAAATAAAAATTTTATTATACATAAATGTTACGTCAAATGCAAATTAATAAATGGTCATTCTCAACTATCATTAAAAAGAGTAGGCTCTAGCACGGATCCTTGAAGTACTTTACATTTAAGTGCTTTTTATCATAGACAACCCAAGTCATAACTTGATTTCTATCACTAAGATACAATTTTAATTGCTTTGCGGTTGTCCCGCGTAAGCTATAATTCTCTAATTTGCTTAGTAAAAGTTAGAGATCTACACCAGCAATTCCAAATTCTAAATCCACTTAAAAGAAATGAAATGATTTTGGGGAGTCACAACAAATTGTTAAAAATTCAGATGCAATCTTATTTAGGTTCTTTCCAACTTTAGGATCACATGATTATCTTCAGAGTGTCGTGGACAAAACAGTTGGAAATCCTCGAAAATCCAAGAAGAAATCCAAGAGAATCCAAGAGACAAGAGACATCCAAGAGACATCCAAGAGACAATTCAACAGACATCCAAGAGGAAATCCAAGACACAAAACAGTTGGAAATCCAAGAAGAAAATATATAGACTCAAATGTAGTATTTGAGTCTTGCAAATTTTTTGGAACGGCCACCATTCTCTCCAAAATATTGTTCCAGAAAACTATAAATAAAGCAAATTCAAATTCTTAGAATTTTGCAAGCAAATTGTCAGCCTTTGCTTGGAAATTTTCGTCGATAATTTCACTAAGTGTTTCTAAAAGATTTCCAAACACAATATTACAAATTTTTTTGACTGCATCTGCTCGAGCACTATTTTGTTTTTGACAATGTCTTCATAGTTCGATTGGTAAATTTTTCAAGGACACTCCTTTTTTGGTGGACGATGAAAGACAATTATAAATTTCCTAAACGAATGCAAAACAGTTTGATATCGGAGTCTCATTAATTCAATTAATTAATAATCGCAATAACCAATCCCTTAATAAATCATATATTAAATGAGAAATCCTCTAACAATATATCTAAATTGACT
>WYDF02074770.1:0-11330 GCA_009867245.2 Adranes taylori | reverse complement strand
GAAAGCTAGGTTTAATGCAATCTGGTTTATTAACAAATTAGAATTCTATATATACAAAAAATTGTGATGATTAAAGCTAAAATAGTATTGAAAAAGATATTTAATAATTAAATTGATGTAGGTTATTATTGTGCTGCTCAAGGCTTTATTTTCTACATACTATTCAATTTTACATGTCTAGCAATGAATCTAAATTAGAACAAATATTTAAAAAGAAAATTAATATGCGATCATCCATTTGTACTACAATAAATTAATTTAAAAATAAAATAAAAAATGTTAACGATGGTTAAACAAAGGGTGGGAATGTTAATCATAGGATTGTTGTTGATATGATGATTTATCTAATTAACAGTTATTTACGACTTACAGAAATACTATAATACATAGTACATACATTCTTTAATTCATGACATTGAAAATATTGAGGTTATTCTAGAGGGTTAGTAATAAAAATAGTTTTCAATAGTCTTTTGTATCTAATCCAAATATCGTAATAGGCATGTTGCTACATTTTAATATTCAGAATTTTATATTTACGTCGACCGTACTTTAAGCCTGCTATAAAAAATAACAGACTGTTATTTTAATCTAATATTGAGTTAATTAAGCTAAGGTGATGAAACACGTTAACCTGTTATACCTTTTATATTGCAGATTAAACAGATCAGGGTCTCATGTATATAGTAATTCAAGCATTTCCGTCTTTCACGACAAAACTGTTCACGAAGTTTTAATAAAAAAAATCCAATCAAACTGGAAATAATATCATGAAAGGCTCAATTCAGGAAAATATAGCTCAATTAGGCGCAGTGAGGATATTAAAATAGAATCGATTAGTAATTCATAGCACTGTGTACTATATAAAATAAATCTGAAAATGGCTTTTAATGCAATCCGGCGTGTCGTTTTCATTCGTGATTCACTCATCTTTTTTCATCTCGTTTTTGCTGTTCTTATTTTATTCGTTTTTCCATATAGTCTTTTGCAGTATCTCCATTATGCAGCGGTTTCTATATATTTATGTTTGTATGTGGTGTTAATTTTGGAAAACTCAGCCGTAAACAATATTTCGTAAAAGCATCAGCGTACCTTTATTAAAAATACTCTAATATACAAATTGATACAAATGTATGTAATTACTATAATTTTGGTAGGAATTGGATAAAGGATTTATTTGTAACAAATCATATAAAAATTTTCTTTATTTGCTATCTGATAATATACATCTTTTTAAAGTTTTGTTTAATAAAAATATTATTTGCAAAAATGACTTGTAGCATGAAGTATTCGTTCGGCTATGTACTACTTTATAATAAGCTACAAGCACTTGTTGGTAGGTGCCGGTCATGTCAGCGTATTACTGACACTTCCCAGTCTGCAGACAACCGGTGAGCCATGTGTTTATATTGACTTCACTATTGATTATATTTGATTGAGAAAACTGTTTCATTGCAGGAAACTTGTGTTTTTTCTTCTGAAAGGGATGTATTTTCTGACCAGGTTGTGTAATCTTGAGTATTGGTATATTATTGATGAAAATAATCGACTCTTGTTTTATTGCCGATTGGCTACATCATGCATTCGAGGTATGATTCGTTTTTTCTTGATTCTGTACCTTATTATCAGATACGCCATGCAGTTGAATTCATTGTTTTTAATTATTCTCTCAGTATGGGCAGGAAGAAGTTCTAAGAGAAAATGATCTGGAACAGTATTGGAAAATTTGTACCGCTCTAAATGACGACGATACTGATTTTAGCAATGCATATAGCGATGAAGACCGCTTTTGCTCAGAAGTGATGATGAAGTAGAAGTGGAAGACGTTGGAAGAAGTGCGAGCGAAAGTGGTGTTCAAGAAGAGTCAGAGGACGAAGAAGATAACTTGCTTCTCCCTTCTTTCTTGCCATTGAAAATAAAGAAAGGCATACGTTTAAAAGATCATACGTTGGAAATCTTAAGTCTTTGATCTTGAATAATGATCAGCTAGGTTTCCATGGAGACATAGAAGTTTCTGAATACATTTGAACTTTGAAACGGCGGTTGCAGTTCTTCAACTCCTTTTTTTCAAGTGAGTTGGGAACAAAATTGTAGTAAAATCCAATGTATATGGTGTTCAGACCAAAACTGAGAGACCACAGTCCTTTACCGAAAATGACATAAAGCATTTTTTGCATAATAATATATACATCTTTGGTAAATATGCCTAATACGAGGTCAATATGGACTGATGAACTAAGATTTGCACCAGTAGGTGATGTGATATCAATCAACAAATTCGGGATGATAAGAAGGTTCATACACTTCAATAATTACTACTCTGTTATACCTCGTGATCAACCAGGATACGATAGGTTACACATAATTAGACCTATTCTTTCTTTTCTGTACAATAAATTTTCTTTTGTTGCCTTGTAGCAAAATCTCAGTATAGATGAGCAAATGTGCTCCACCAAAGTATGGCATTATATGAAACAGTACATGCCAATGAAGCCCCACAAATTGGGATCCAAATTCTTTTTTATGTCAGGCATTTCAAGATTTGCCTATAAATTTGAAATTTATACTGGTCAAGAACAAAAAGATGTGTCAGTTGACGAACCTGACCTTGAAGTAACATCTAATTGGGTTTTACGTTTAGTCAGAATTATTCAACGAAAGCAAAATTACAGACTCTATCATGATAACTATTATATATCAGCTTCTAATGGTACATTTGGCAAATGAGGGAATTTATTCCTTGGGTACTATACGAAGAAATAGTGTACCTAATTGTAAATTGACCACAGAATCATCTTTGAGAAATGTTAATCGTGGAACAAATCATGAATTTGTTGTAAGAATTGATAGTGTGGATGTTTCAATTGTTATCTGGAAGGACATTTGTTTTGTTACCGCAAAAAATCCAATTTAGAAAGTGAAAAGATATCATCGGAAGGAAAAGAAAATCATAGAAGTTGGTTGTTCTTATATTATTACCGAATTGGTTCTCAAAATATTCTTTGCACTTTGAAATTGGCATCTAAAACAAATGGTTTCGGAAAACTTTCGCAATCTCTTACATTTGGGAACACAAAGAAGGCATTAGGTAGTAAATCCGGGCACGGAAATATTAATTCCATACATGTTATAATCAGTCATTAAGACGCCATTGTCATGTGATGAAGGATTATGCAATATTTTCCGTTAGTTTTTCTAATCTGATCGATGCATTTGAGCAAACAACTTGTGTCAATTGCTACTAATACGACCAAATGTCATTCTATGTCTCAATTGTATTTGGTGATAACCTGACGCAAGATCAAGCTGTCTATAGTAGTGGGAATGGTCTAATTTATCGAGTATATAAGGTGCATTAGGAATCAGATATTTATCTTCAATAGTTCCATCGTTCAACAATCGAAAATCAATACAAAGTTTGAATTTTTGAACACCGCTTTTATAAAAACGTTGTGGTATTACTATGACTGGTGAAAATGATGGACGTTCAATCAAGATTGAACAGGGTTAGCAACGATAATAGAGAAAAAGATAATTGAAAAGAAAATATTTTATTTTTATTTCCTATTAATCATATTCATTTAAGGTAATATCTAGCTATTTCAGTATTTACAGATATTTCGTTAATTAAATCAAAAGATACGTAAAGAAATTGTGTCAGGTATCTAGTTTATTACCTTGTATAATAATTACATTGACGTGACCGTTTATATCAAATTTCAATATTGCAAATAATATTTCAAGATCAAAAGCATACGTATTAATGAACTCTTTACAAATAGAAATGTAACATGCCCATTTTTTTATGAATTAACTTCTAAACTTTAAACACTTTTTATTGCTAATGACGCGATATTATTGTCAATTTTTTCTTTATAATTGTTGAGTATTTAAATTATATTTGTGTCTTACAGTTACCGTAGATATTGTAACATTTAACTTCGTCATAGACTCAGCCATCTTTCTCCACGAGTTTAATAGTTTTTAAAATCGAAGTCTTGCTCATATATTTATATATTAAAATTAGTCAAACACTTTAGCAAATTAATCTAGTTTAACTTAAATAATTTGCGATCGTTAACAAAGATGAACGGTTCTTCTTTGATTGTCCTGATTTCGAATATATATTCAACCTATTTTGGATATCTGTAGAGGATTTTGGTAGCTTGGGCATCATTTTCCGTTTTTCTCGTCCAAAGTTGTTCCCTATGTAGTCCACACCTTTGCTCGCAAGTGTATCGAAACTATGTTTGTGACACTATTCTTTGTGTATAATTTTGGCAGGTCTGTCGCACATAAAATCCTCGGTTTTCCTTTTCACTTGGTTACTAATTATTTGTCTGTTTAACGGACGTTTACCCAAATCTTCGTGTTCATGTTCACCACTTTTCTTGGAAAAAACGAAATTTGTTGCTGGTCCTAGCATATACAATTTTGCGTTACACATACGTTTTACACAACACCAACTCGTTTCATTTGTAGTTTTTAACATCTTGTAATTATAAAACTTAATTTTCAAATAAAATTAGTGGTTTTCCTCTCTCACTCGTTATTACACGAAGTTACATCTTGAGATGTTGGAAGTAACTGATAAAATAGAAATATATAATTATCCTTTTACCTGCTCCGAGACAGGTAAAAGAATTAAGATCCCTTTGGGTCGGATGCAATTCGAGTGTGGCATTACATGGCAATAAAAATGACCGACTTCAACTCGTGTATTATAAAATGCAAATTTTTGAGCCGGACTGCAATTCGCGTGTACCGAACAAATCGCATTCCTTAGCGCCGGAGTAATTTGACCTTGAAAAAAGTGTACTGCTCTAAATATCTTGGGTCCTATGAAAGCTAGGAAAATGAAAGTTGGGAAACTTATGTAAAACCAGGGATACCAGGGGCTTCATGGGTAAGCGAGGGTTAGGATAATGTTGTTTAGTTTACCTTACATACTGTTGTACTCTTGAATTTAATAGACTACTTAAAAGGTGACAGTCAAAACTAAAATGCTCAACTTTTGTTTTAGACAAGATGTAATGAAACGCAGGACTTCCAGTATATAAAAAATGGGGTGGCGATCACGTCCACGAAGTTTTTTAAAGTAATGTCCACATTCTATTATTTTAATTAATACCGGTCGGCTTCTTAACTGTTACCTTTTACCTCCTCAAACTTTTCGTTCTAGCATCTATTTTGTCATTTTGAAAATTTATTTCTACTGTTCTGATTTTGTATTGATTCTGTATACTCTTCTTCAAATCATTAATACAGTTTCTACCTGGTTCAATGTAAAGTCGTTCCAACACTCTACACTTTGCTGTCACTTCCATGTTGAAGGATGGAAAGACTTATAGACTTCCATTTGTATAGTTTCAAGTGACACAAACACTCTTTTAGGGAGAATAGTCCAGACTACAGACTACAGTTTTTCCGTGTAGGCACAGGCATTTTTGAACACCGACTTTTTATCGAGGCAAATGGAAGTGCTCACTGTACCAGTATTACGTCCCTTCTACTAAACTTTTTTTATATTTTTATCAAATATGTGTTACAACAGGACATAGCCTATGCTTAGGGCCCTCGTTGGTAGATGCCAAATGAAAATACTGTACCCATAATGCATGTTTCATACTTTCTGGGTTTTTATTTGTATGGTCTAATGAACCCCAAAATATTTTTGCGCATCTAAAATAGAAGTGTCTGTAAGACGACCATGACCCCCAATGGTTTCTCTTGTCTTCCAGTAGGATTTTTCCCAATTTTTTTCCAATTTAAACAGTCATGGCCCCATTCTCTTCTGAACATGCCCGAAGCATTCCAACTTTTCTACTAATAAATCTTCTCCGTAAGGTTTACACTCGTAAACTTGTGAAAAACTTTTACAGGCCCCATCACCCAAATAATTCTTATACTTTACTTGTTTACGGACTGAATGTTTAGAAATCCTTGTCATTTACACCAACTTCGATATAATATTACCGTCTAGATTTTTCCAGTTTCAAAACTGGGTGTAGATATGAAATTGTTCAGTAATGAAATCCTATTTTTAATTAAGAGCTATCATAGGTCAGTTAAACTGTCATCTGTTTCAATAGCTTCTTACAAATCCAAATCTGTTGATTCTTGTGCAACTACTCCAATTACATGATTCTTGTACAATTACTTGTGCAACTGCCTTTTTGTTTAAATATTTAGATACTGCTTGAATCTACTGGGCGGCTGTGGTAGATTCTATGTGGTAGATTCAAGGCGCAAAATAGTCGTCCTCCTTCGAGACCTACACCAGTGTTTCGAAGGCCATAGATTTATCCAAAATCATATTTTGATTTTTCCTGGTCAAATATTACAAGAGCAACATTTACATATTCTTTCTGTGAGTCACAATCTGATGAGACTTTCAAATGTCAAGTTTTTTCTTTTATATGCACATACATCCAAGTTGCTGCAGCACTTTCTGCACAGAGCCAGTCCGATTCTGTTGATTTAAAATTAGCTGCTAGCCTTATACCGAGCTTGAATGGAAGTATGTTGAAGGAATACAGTAAGAAATTATTAACTAATATTGTGCTGAAATGTAATTATTATAAAATGCTAATTTGAGAATGAAAGAAGCTTATTATTCTAATTTAGATTTGCTGAATGATCTAAAATATTATTATTTAACGAAAGAGAGTTTATTTGCGTTGATGGATAAATTGCAACATGTGAAGCTAGCGGTTTTCAGTTTGCATGAGTTTGGAAGGAGTATAGAAGAACAGTTAAGTAAGCTCACTATATCCCAGTCAGATAATGGGGAAACTCAAAAACTGTTGTATATAGCGAATGAGAGTGTAGGTGTAGCTGTAAACTCTTTTATCTCGGTGTTAAATAGTAAAGATTTGAAATTAATTGTCCGAACATGTAACTATAAATCTATCAGGGAAGCGATGCGCACAGCTGTAGATGAATATGCAGCAAGTTTCATGTCGATCGGAGCTCGACTGGAGCTCCCAGCAGTGAAAACCGAGTTCACATAAGAGAACATATTTTTTTAAAGAATAATGCGAGCGGCAGTTATATAAATTACAGTGGAAATGGTTTCATTGGAAATAAGAATAATAACGATTTTCATAACAATAAAGAAGCAGTCGACAGGATATCATATGGGTAATATAAAATTGCAAGTTGGCAATTATAATAAACAGAATAGTAAAAGACAGTAGTTAAATAAAAATTATAATGTAATATATATGTTGAGCGCGTTGAATCACATTCAAGTAACATTGTTTTGTGTTGGATAGTGGAGCAACAGTATTTTTTATTAAAAATACTTTACTTAGTTGCAATGACGGTGTAAATATAACTAGTAAAGTTCGTTTGCAAGGTTTAGGTGTAAATTTTGTTAGTAAGGGAATAGTAAATATTATTTTTTTTTTGGAATTCAAGATAAAGTATTTTCTCACAATTTTCATCAACTACACATTATAATTAAACCATGTCATTGACAACTTGCCAGATTATATAAATGGGTTCCTGGAGAGATTAAGAACATTAATGTATATTTTTTTATTTTGTTTATAAAAAACAAAGCGTTTCTAAAGATTGAATGTTGTTTTGTTCTCGGGGGGTCCTATAGTATTTTTATGGGATTTATTCCCTAATTTACTATTAAAATTGGTAATTAACATTTAAGTATTTAGTTTGTATAATTTTTATATTGATTGTTTACTTGTATCAAATATATAAGCATCACGTGTTTATTCAAGGCATTTTCTTTAAATATGTTTTGCTAATATGCAGTCAACGGCATAGTTTGATATACTTATAGTAATAAATATACTGATTAGAGTCAATGCCAATATTGTAAATCGTCAACGACCCTAGTATGTGGGCGTTGATTTTAAGATGTATATATGTATAAAGTGAAATATATAAAGCACATCCGACATTTTTATATGAGATTAGATATTCAGTATTTTATTTCATTTCTTTTATCTAAATTATCTAAAGTTTAGATTAGAACGTTATCATGTGCACATTGTAAATAAAAATATAATTAAGTGTTATTTCAATCCTAAGAAAACTGGTCGTTTAACTATTCATGTTTAAACCTCTAAAGTTAACATCAAATATTATCCTAATTGTTTCTTAATTTTAATATTTTTATCAGCAGGACTAGAAAATTTGATGCAGAACATGCCACGCTTAGTGGAATCTAACAACACAATATCAGGTTTGGTTGTGGGTTGTAGGAAAACCGTAGTTCCAAAAGGTTTTAATCTCGTTATTTTCAACTACGGTCTCAATAACCTTAACGACGTAGGGTACTGCGTCTTTGTTATTATTAGTAGTAGTATTAACGCGACATTTGAAATGCGGGTCGGTAATGCAGATTTCTGCGTCATTGATTGCTAATAGTCCTTTAAATTAGGCGTTGGTATTCCTTATGCAGTGTTGCTTCCAGATATGGATGGTGAATGGCTTTTATTGTTTATTTATATAAGGCATGAATCTACTAGATGGCTGTGGTAGATTCAAAATGTCACAAGTCAGATTGAAGAGTAACAGATTTTGATAAAAAGCCCTAATTTTGATTATTCAATGTAAAATGTAATAAATCATTTTTCGTCCATAATAATCAATCAAATTGAAACTGAACATATAACAAGACACTAGAAAAAGACAAACAGTAAGATTTACTTTGTGTTGTGTTCTACGTACTAAAAATAATGTTTACTTTTGTATATGAATAATGGCAATACAATTTCTCAGAATTTTATACTGTAAACTTTTACGAATATTTTATATTTTCCACATAAAACTATACTGCACTGTTTAGGAAGTATTCATTAATCGTGCTTCATCAGTTTAATATCTATGCAAATATGTTGTATTCTATATTCTCTGTTATTCCATTTTTATAATAATAAAATTTTGTGACAAATGTTTTTGCTTATAACGCTGTGATTTTATTACAATATTTAACTTGATTATGTTGTTTGCATTACGAGTGAATATTTGTATGAAAGACTGAAAATTCTCATTCTTTGTAGGATTTTTAGATTCGCATTTGGGATTACGGTATTTGTCTGAAGATTAAAATTCTGAGATTATGTAAGTTGTCGCGCATAGTAATTTCTCAATTTCTTGATTCTTTTAACAGAATAGAATATTTAACTCTCATTACTACCGATATAACACTGAAGTTGTTTACGGTATACATTATTATGAATTAACATGATACTTGCTTTCCGAGTTTTCAACATGCCCATACAATTTCGTCAGAGATGATGTAATCAGAACTACACTCATTTGCTCAGATATTAATTTGTCTCATTACTACCAATATCAGAATTTTTAACCCATAAAAGTAGGGATAAACAGATAAACAATTCTTGGATACCTTTGGCTCAGTAAGGTCCAACGCATTTACCATTCCGATTACATAATAGAGATGTAAAACTGAGGAAGTGGTTTCCTATGACAAATTTTAACATAATAATAAATTCAAGTGTTAAGCAGTCAAGGCGTATAGTTAAAGTTCAAAATAAATATGTTTAAAGTTATTTGATTAATGACCGACACAGTTACCATACTGAGGACCTATAAATAGTGAACAAGGAAAGGACGCTATTAAATATCGTCAAATTATGAGAGAAACGAGATACGACCTTCTATCGAAACTATTGCGTGGAAAATTTCAGGATAATTTCATAGCCAAAGCACCCTTGCAGATCCTTTAACAACGAGTTTTGGCATCGTCCCATTGATCTATTTCCGCTGATTTCATCTTCGATAATTAGCTTTAGCAGGTCGTATCTCTTCCTCCAATAATATGACCGATATATTGAAGCTTTCTATTCTTGACGATATTTAGTAGCTCCCTTTCCTTGTTTATTCTCTCTAGGACCTCAATATTAGTAACTCTGTCGGTCATTAATCACATAATTTGAATCATGTTAGTTTTGAACTTTAACTAAACGACCTGACGGCTTAATACTTTAATTTAGCTCAAAACTTGTCATAAGAAATCAGTTTAACAATTCTCAGTTTAACAATTATATTAAGTAATCGGAATGGTGAATCCTTTCGACCTTACTGAGCAGAAGTGTCCAAGAATCGACCACGAAGCATTCGCCAATATTCTAATATTAAGCTTACTGAGCGAAACGTATCCGAGAATTGTCTATTTGCCCCTACTCATACATTTACATTATTCATAGAAATTTACTTATAATAAATTATATTTTAAAGAACCCATAATTATGACCTTGAAATTCAGTAAGAATGAAGAAAATCTCTTAGGAGAGAGGAAAACTTAGAACCCATTAAATGTTATCTTAATTAGATTTGTGTATGGGAATAAAATAAAAGCGAACTCAGCACCACCTTTTCAAGCATATTACATGTTTACATGCATACAAGAGAACATAAAATATAGCTACTTTCTATGTAACATCTTGTGCCCATAAGAAATACAAATAAATAGAATTGAAAATATTATATGTTTTAAGTACATTCTAAATATATTTTTAATATACTATATGTCACCTTTGCTTTCAGCTCGTAGATTACTTTTGTAAATTGTTAAAATGAAATATTAAAAATTATATAATAATGTGAGTGTCACGTCGCTTATTGTAGTAATGCGAATTAACGGCGACTGAATATGACCCACCTACTTATTTCATAATATGTATTATTATTGTGACGAATGCTTAGGGATCGATTTTTTGACACTTTATTGCTCATCGTTCGCATATCTTCGCAGATCTTCGAATATCACCGCCTCGCATGTAAATAAACGTTTTGACGCCGTTTTTCTTTTTTTTTTACTTTGTAGCATTCACCTCCAAGGAATCTCAATTCAAGGACCTTTAAATAGACGTCATACACGAGATTCTTCTTTCGACAGATATCACGTAAAGACCCTCTAAACAATAAAGTCAGCCATTAAGTCATTGTCGGGTCGTGTGACCGACGTAAACTCAAAGTGTCCAGAACTACGGCCTTTTTCATTGGATTCCTAATTCTTCAGAGTTGAGCGCACGAGTTGGTATGGTCTTAATAAAGCTTATTACATCCCATGACTTCAATGATGAGGACTACCAAATTGATTGAATGGCGTGGATATTGGATCCTTAACTCGCAAAGCAAATAACGATATTTTGCCACTTTTTCTTGTTTGTTAATTTCAATATTCTTTATCAGCGGAGCTAGAAAATTCAATGAAGGAGAGTGGAATCTAACAGCTCCCGCTTAGTGGAATCTAACAACACAATCAGTGGCGGCGCAAGATCATAAATTTATGTGGGCAAGATTCATTTTGCGAGGCCCTCTGCTCGCGAATGAAG
>WYDF02074759.1:0-11330 GCA_009867245.2 Adranes taylori | reverse complement strand
ATAGTGCAAGTGATGGTAGTGAAAGAGACAATGACTCAAATAGTGATAGTGATGAAGAAACTGTTGTAGGAGATTTATGTTGGCAAAATTGCGATATTTTCAATCCCATAATGTACCAATTTGATGATGAAAATTCTGGTATATCGGGAGCTTTTGAAATAGAACATGAAGATAGTGAGTACAAGCACTTTGTACAATATTTTGATGAGTATATGATTACAATAATTGTGGACGAAACTAATAGATACCACGAGTAAAAAGAAAACCATGGGTGCCCACTAATGTGAATGAAATGTATAGCTTTTTAGCAATAATTTGGCGATGCCACATATAAAAAAACACAAAATTTTGGATTATAGGTCAACAGATCCCATTATTGCCAGTACTTTTATTAGCAAGTACATGACAAGAGACAGATTCACACAACTGTTGCGATATATACATTTCGCTGACAATAATAACCCTCCGCCTCCGGACAACAATGATAAATTATGGAAAATACGAACCATATTTGAAGAATGGAATAGAAAATGTTCAGCATTTTTCAATCCTTTTCAAAAGTTGGTTATCGATGAATCTCTGATATTGTTCAAAGGCAGGCTGCACTTCAAGCAATTTATCCCATCTAAGAGACATCGATTCGGAATCAAAATTTTTGTGTTGTGTGATTGTGAGACGGGAATTGTTCTGAAGTTGCTAGTGTACATCGGATCTGAAATTGACATTCCTCGAAATGATCCGTTAGGTGTTTCAGGTGCGGTAATAAAAAAACTAATGTCGGACTATGAACAAAAAGGGCATGTGTTATATACAGATAATTGGTACACAAGCCCTAAACTGGCAATTAACTTGGATCAGCAGAATACCGGGTTATGTGGTACAGTAAAAAAAAAATAGAAAACATTTTCCGAAATTTTTACATCGAGTGGCACGCGGAACGTGTGAACGCAAAAAGTGCGGAAATGTAATGGCTCTTAGGTGGAAAGACAAACGTGATGTGTTGATGCTTTCAACATTTCATCAAGGAGTAATGAACAATAGCGGAAAATTGGATCATAGAACTGGCGAGCATATTTGGAAACCAGATTGTGTAATAGATTACACTCAAAACATGCGCATGATTGATAAATGTGACATGCAATTGGCTACAGTAGAGTGTGTCCGAAAATCAATCAAGTGGTATAAAAAACTATTTTTTCGCCTGGTAGATGTTGCCATGCTAAATGCTTATAATATGTTCCTTGTAAAAACAGGAAAAACTTCAATACGCTTGAACATATTTATAAGAAAAGTCGTTCAACAAATTTTGGAGCGTCATGGAACTCTGACTGCTGCTAGACCGGGGAGGCAAACTATGGAAGTAATTGATCGCCTAGCTGCAGTGAATTTCATGGAAAGACATTCCCCTTCAAATGTTCCCCCTACTGGGAGTAGACTAAAGGGGCAAAGAATTTGCCATGTTTGCTCAAATACTGATCGAGGTGAAAAAAACGGAAGTATGTTACAACTAGGTGTGCTGAGTGTAAAGTAGGACTTTGTATAGGTGAATGTTACAAAATTTACCACACCAGAAAAAATTTATATAAATCCTTTTCAATTTTTTATTTTATTATTATAAATTTATTTAGTTATAAGTTTTAGTTTGTTTGCTTATAGGGATGTTTTGTAAAAGAATGTTTTACTATATATTAATTTTTGGCAAATCATGTCTTTTGTTCTATATATTGTGTTATTTGTAGGTATAAATTTTGAAATATAATAAAGTTCAATATATTTCTATTTGCTTTTTGACTGAAAAATAACGTATTATTTATATAATAGCATAATTATATTAGAGGGAGGTAATTACCCCATTAACCCCCTCTAATTTTTTCATTCTTATGTACATAAACCATCATATATACATAAGAAATAAATGTATCAGCATTTGTACAACTTTTTCTTTTTTTTTGCGTTTAGGCAGACACATTTGTGAATATAAACCAGTAGCTAAAGGGTTAAAATGACATCTTTTGCTGAAATCAAAACGAAATTGTATAAACTTACTTATAGGTGAACATAAATATTGACGACCAATCTAACAAAAATACTCAATTTTACCTAAATAGTTTGAGTAGCATAAGGTATATTTCTAATATTAATACTGCAGTATGCTTCTGTCATTGACCATATTTAAAAAAAATGGTAACGGATCATTATATAACTTCTTTGGCATTTGCCAACTAGATAACAGTGTAAGGTTATAAAAGTGTTAAAAAAAGTATGTTAAAATGTTGACATATTTCAAATGATGGGTTGTGACACGTAGCCTATAGATGTCGTTTGCAATATGAACTTTTGCGACACAACGTCAACAGACGTTATATTTTGTATATTAGTATCATATAAGTTATAAGGTACATTTCTGTGTCAGAAAATATACTTCTAAAAGATTTATACTGTAATCTTATATGACTACATAATCTTATATTTAGAGCGAATATCTAAAGTGGCGGGAGCACTGGCTTATCGCAACACAACGTCTAGAGACGTTATCCTAATAATTAGTAGAGTGCTGATGTGTCACGTAGAGCATGCATTCTTATTTGTTATCATATTTCTGCAATTTGTGAATGTAAAAGGTAAGTTCAAGTTATATTTTTGCAGCCTATTTTATATTTTTTCTCTCATTGATTGAAATATAATCTCTATTTATATATTTACGTAAAACTGATAATGCTGTTCAGTAGTATAGTAAAGATAAATGATGGTATTATGTCAAATCATAGCATTGACTCTATTGTTTTGGTTTCCTTTTCTTTGTTTATATAATTGTTGCTATTTCTTTCAGATGACGCATCCAAACGATCCAGAGCAAGAACAAAGAAGATCCCTCAAACTTTTTGAAGACGTATCCAATGAGGAAGAAATTCATGACCCATTTAGTGACACTGTAAGTAAATTTGGGTCAGATAAAGATTATGATCCTGAAAGTAATATATCAGATTCTGATGATTCAGAACAGTACGAAAATATTGTCCATGTTTCGGATAACCATGATCCCTTTGATGGAATTGACGAATAAACAATACGGAAAATAAAATGGAAAGGACAGAAAATGAGGTGGAAGGTGAAAATGAATGGGAAGATACTTCGGCAGAAATACCAACTACAGCAACTTTTACATTTGATGTGGGCATTAAAGTAGATGTTGATGAGAACACATCGCCTATCGACATGCTTTATAATTTGTTTACCTTCAAACTACTATATATTCTCATCTCCTATACTAACGAGTACGTAGATATGCTATGTTTAACAAATCGACTATTAACAAGACATTGCAGACGACAAAGGTTCCGGAAGGTTGAATGAAAAGCAATTTTTTTAGGTCTGTGTCTCTTGAATGGACAAATATATTGCCCAAGTATGAGAAAAATGTTTACTTACTCAGATTCTCTATATTTCCCTCCGATATTCACACATGTTATGTCTCGCAGAAAATTTGAGCAAATCTTACGTTGTTTGTGCATGGCGCCAGTACGATAAAAAAATTTGGACAAAATAAAACGTTTTGCGGATCTCATCTCCAAAAAAAAATATTCACCAGTCCCTGAGTCATCACTCGATGAGTCATTATTACTTTTTCGTGGATGTCTTCACTTTAGACAATATATAAAAGGAAAAAAGCAAAATATGGAATGAACTTCTATAAACTAGCTACATCAGATAGATACGTGTTCAATTCAGAAATGTATGCAGGAAAATGTGAGACCCTTAGTGAGGATATGATATCAAAACCAGAGTATCTAGTAATGCGACTTAGGAAACATTTTCTTATGAAAGAGCATACTTTACACATGGATAATTATTATAATAGTCCATTTTTATCAGGAAAAGTACTTACATATAACACCCATAGCGTTAGTATCCTAAGAACTAGCAGGAAAATAATCCTAAACAGTTAATTAGAAGAAACTGAAAAGAGGCCAATATGCTTGGAAGAGATTAAGAAAAGTATATGATTCAAAATGGAGGGATCAAATAGATGTTTGCGTCCTGAAAAATCAACCTGAGCTTACTGAAGTAAAAAACCGTTATGGGAAAGTTAAGAATAAACCCAACCCAGAGAAGTGGCAATATATAATGATCATATGTCGGGGATTGATAAAGCGGATCAAATGACCTCATCAAGAAAGACAATTAGGTGGTACAAAAAAGTTTTTTACAACTACTGGACGTTTGAGTTTGGAATGCATTTTTTCTATACCAGAAATATTGTACCAATAATCCTAAGTCTTATAAGTATTTAAATTTTCGTGAAGACAGAATAAAAAAACATATTGACATGGATTCTAGAATTAAGGCTACAAACTTGCTGTGTTCATGAAACATGCATAATAACCATACTAAATCCACTGTTACATATCAGTCAGCTATTATTCAGGCTCCAACAATAACCAAATCATCAGATTCAGCTGGTCACTGGTCAGAAAGAAATCCTCTGCGTCCTAATATTAACCGAAACTCTATATTTTTGAAATGCAGAACGTGTACAAAAGAAAAAAAAAAGATTCGTAAAGAAACAAGTTACAGGTGTAAAGGTTGCCAAGGTAACCCTTCTCTATGCCCAGACTGCTTTGAGGAGTGGCACAAACTACAAAATTAATTTAATATTATTTGAAAATATTTATATTTCAAAATAAATTGTTAATAATTACAAGTTTTTATTTTATTATAGGGCCTTAGAAAAAATATTGACATCTATGGACTTTTCGTCGTACATTGACTCGCAAATACATTGTGCTACGGCACAACGTCATATAACCAAAACAAAATAACTTTATCTGCGTCACAACGTAATCCATCAGTAGCTGTGTGCGTCGACGTGTTAATAAACTTATTGAAATCGGAAAGTTGGCATGATGTTCTCAAAGAAGCAGATTCAAATAACGCTTACAATGTGTTTATCTCCAAACTATCACACTTAATTATTCACAATTCACACATCAAAATTATTAACTCAAAAGAAAAAATAACTAAACCATGGATAACTCGCTGTATTCCCAAATCCAGTAGAAAACGTGATGAAATGAAAGTGGAACTTACTCCTAATCACTCCAAAAGGAGATATGCTGAGAATGAGCAATATCAGAACAAGCTTAACACTTTAATTAAAACAACAAAAAAACTACTTTTATAAATGATAAATATACGAATCAGGTTAGGATTCAAAGAAAATATGGAAACTTATTTATGATGCTACAAACTCCGGTGATACGTTGTAATCATCACGCTGGACGGGAGGGCGATTGAGAGAGCGTCGCGCTTCCAGTACCTTGGATGCTAGTTGACAGAAGACTGGGATTCCGTTGTTCAAATTAAAGTCAGGATTGGCTTAGCGCGAAGCGCATTCCAAAAGCTAAAACACCTCGTGAGCAATCGCGATTTCCGACTCGAGCGTCGTGAAATGTTACGTGCTGTCGGTGTTGTTATATGGAGTCGAAGATTATACGCTTGAAATCTCCTCCATGAAGCGACTAGAGCCATTCGAGATGTGAATGAACAGAAGAATTATAAGATCCCGTGGACAGATCGGGTCACTAATGTCGAAGTGTTCCGACGGGCCGAAAAGCCGCCTATTTCGGAGCCATCCTCCGAAACGAGAAGTACAGCCTACTACAGCTTATCATCGAAGGCAAGATTGAGGGAAGACGCGCATGGGCAGCAAAAGTTTTCTTGGATGAAGATTCTTCGACAACGGCTTAATATCCGTTATGTAGCAACGTTGATCCGATGCGCATAAAATAGAAATGACTATTGGTGGTCGCCGATCTTCTCTAAGGAGAAGAAGAAGAAGAAACTCCGATAAAATCAACAAAAATAAAAGTATATCGGGGATATAAGATGATTTTAATCAAATTACCAGTGACACTCAACCAATCTGTGAAATATTCAACAAATGTTTTAATGAAGTAGCTGTAAAATAATCAGACCGATAAATACCAATTTCTCTACCAAAGTGGTTGGATATAACTTTTTTTAAACCCTTTAATAGAAATGAATATCTTCTTTAAAAAACAACTCGGCGTCTAACGTGGACAATATTACTAATAACTTAGTTAAAGTAATACATCAGTATATCTTAGATCTTAGTATATCTCCATATAATCTACTTGACATTTGCCACCGCCATGTATTATGACAGTATGGTTTTGTTTGCAAAATTGTAGGGTATATGTCGCAGGCGCTTAGAATAAGTAGTGTTTTAGCTGAAAGACTAGTGCTTTAGGTAAATGCAGACTAATAGACAAATGCTTCAAAACTGTGCTAAATGACTACGTGAAATTAGTCATTTAGCTAAACGACACTGCTCATTGGGCGAGTAGAAAAAACGGACGCTATTTTTCAATATGACTGCCATAAGTTAGTCTTCTAGCAAAACGACGGATTCGTTTTAGGCTTTTAGAAAATGCTATCATACGTAAGAAATGATTTATGGGAGAGGGTAGAGGCGTCACATCATGTGATGACACAAGTGCCGACACGCTTTCATTAGCTATGCTTTCATTCGTATAATTTAGTTGCATTTTGTTCGATACGTTAGAAACACATCTCTCTTGAGAGCCAATAATTGTAAATCGACTGATTCTTTAAAAAAATCATTTAAGCGTGAAACGATGGAAGAAATATCTAATATAGTTAGTGAATTAATTGTTAGCAGGTCAGAAGAATCGAATTAAATGAGGAAATTATGATGCGGCTATTTTTCAGTATTATAGAAATGATAATCCATCTAATCGTGTTCAAAATTGGACAAAACCAAGAGTCTTGGACTTAATCTAGAGAGGTGAAGAATACAAATCCGAACCTTCTTCAGGTATGAAACAATCTAATATTCATTATTATAAGGCAAATTGTACGACATTATGGAAGTTGGTGGTGAATTTTTTTTAACTATTCAAGTAGTTCCGGCCAAGATTATTTCGAAAATCTGATTGAGTGCCACAGAGCTACTGGACATGGAGGAAAAGATAAAATGATTTATGCGTTAAAAAAATAGTTTCTAATTCCTCGCCCGATTATTGAAATATTTTTAAAATTATGTACAACCTGCAACCAAAAAAAGTCGTTAGCTAAAACTGTCGTCGTTCTCCGCCCTTTACAAAGCAATTATTATAATAACCGAGCCCAAAATGATCTTATTTATTTACAGTCGACCCCAGTCGAGAATTTAAGTGGCTCCTCAATTACTAGGATCACACAACGAAGTTTTGCTATCGGAGACCTTTGAAATCTAAAAGAGCAGCCGAAGTCGCAATAGAGTTGCTACAAATATTTTGAGAATTTTGATTTCTTAAAAGTCTTCAAAGCGACAATGGACACGAATTTACTGCATCGGTTATTAAGTAATTAACTAGTATGTGGTTAGAGTGTAAAGTTATTAATGGACGCCTACGGCATCCAGCTAGTCAGGGTAGCGTAGAAAGGTGCAATCATAATGTGGAAAACATGTTGTAAGCATGGATGGATGATAACCATTGTACCTCGTAGGTAATTGGTTGTTCTTTTGTCCAGTGGCAGAAAAAATCATCCTTTCATCGCATTATCGCAAGAGGTTACGGTATCAAGTTCTATTTAGCTCAAACCCAAAGATAGATTCAAAATCGTATAACATTCCGAACGACATTCTGTCAACTATAAATAATGAAGAAGATTTGTATTGTATTCTAAACACTACTGACAAGATGCAATTACTGACAAACTGAATGTCGAGCCGGGTACTTCTATGGTGTTAACTAAATGCAAAGTGAACTCCGTAAACAACACTCAAGATCCATGTGACTTGTGTCAACAAGAAAAGACTTTAAATGAAGAAAGTGACCAATCCGTTCAAGGTTAAAAAAAACTGCCGAAATAAAGTAGGAAACTTCAACACAGAAATTTCAAAGAAAGGTATATATGTCCCTGCATACCAGTAAAAGTAATTAAAGTTGATTGAGGACCACTGAATCACAAAAATATTATTCGGAAAGTATTGGAGATTAAAAACGGATCTGGAGCAAAATTATCTGCTGAAATTCCCGAAGTCACTATAACTTTAAGAGAATGTGACAAAACACTCCAAATTTAAAGGACAGGGTTCTAATCGATGTCTGTGCAAATCATCAAAAATGCAGTGTGTAACAAAAAATGTTGCTGTAATAAAAACGAATCCGTCGTTTCGCTAAAAGACTAACTTATGTCAGTCATACAGGTAGTAATACATTTGTACAATGATGATGATCAAAATTGAAAATCAACTTTTTAAATCGCCGTAAAAGTTATTAAACTTTGATAAAGAGGGAGACCCCCTATCGGTGTCACCTAAGTTGAGATCCAAGGATAATGCAGGATTTTACCTATCACATATAAAAAGAGGTAAATAAATTCTGTTACATACAAGTCCAAAGTCATTACAAGAAACTAGATCAAGAAGCGGACCCTTCGTGTTGTAACAAAAATTGGTTTGGAAAAGATTCAGAAAAGATGTCGAGTCACTCACATTGTAAGCGGGAAATGCATTATTGCTGACCACCACCTCACCAAGCTCATCATTAAGCCACACACAATGAGGATGATTATCGTCACATGTGATAATGATTTTACTGGATTCCGTAAGTTGAACTTCCGATTCAACTGTACTACAGCGTGTTTCATATATAAAACTAAATGAGTCTGGACGAATATAAACTGATCACATTAGAGTTCTATCAGTATACACTAAGATTACTACAAAAACCTGCTCAATTCCTGAAGCCTCAGAAAATATAGTTGAACTGGGACACTCTTTAGAGCAATTAATACGCCATTGCGTTTTCTCTTGTCACCACTTGATTCGTCTCTGTCTCTTCTGTATATTTATAGAACTGGCATTAGGAAAGGATTCTTTTCAATGATGATTTGAAATACAGTAATACCTCGTTTTACGCGAATCCGGAGTTACGTGATTTTTGAATCTTCCGGGCAATTCGCCTTTGACTACCAAGCAATACTTGATTCCTCATGCCGCCCGCATAGCCCGTTCCGCTTAGGACATGCTCGAAACTGTTTCGCGCGAGGTAGACACTTGGCTACAAATTATTTGGTCTTTGTTATATCCAAAGAAGCTTGATAGATTCTACTGTGTCATCCAAATCAAAAAGAACTGATTCTTTTACATCAAATAAGAAAAGAAAAATAATATCGTGTAAACTTAACATTCTCAAATATTTTGATATAAAAATAAAAATTGTGAGTTGGAAAATAACTTGATCTAGCAGAATTTTAAAAAGGAAAGATAATTTTAAAAGGTAAAGAATACATTTTCGAAGCTGTGGAATATGCTCAATATTTAAATTCAAGCACAGCTCATAAATCTTATGGTATTATCGCTGAAATGGAAACAAATTTAAAATTATGCTGCAATAATGAAGTAAAAGTAAAAAAATTTCCTGCAGATCAGCACATGGTGTAATCTCAAGTTAATGTGATTTTTGAGAGATTAAAAGAAGAAGCTAGGGGGCGGCCTAATATGTAATATTTAGAGCTAAGTTTCGTTCAACCGATTTAAAAGTTGCTAAAATTGACATCGAAGATAGTAGAGAGTCGGCGGGCGCTGATAAAGAGACTGCGTCTCTATATCAAGAGAAACTCAGTGCTATGATACAGGAATATAACTATACTAGGCGAACCATGTTCAACGGATATGAGACTGGCCTGCTCGGGAAGACAATATCTAAAAGAACTTTTAACGTGCGCGAAGAAAAGCCTTAAAAAATCGATAGACACTGATGGTTGGTGCGAATGCAGCTGGTTAATGTAAGTTAAAAGTTCCTTTAGGTTATCGCTTAGAAAATCCAAGAGCTTTAAAAAATAAATCTAAAGCTGGCTGGCCTGTACTTTGGAAGTCGATTTATAAAACATGGGTGATAGCTTACCTTTTGAAGGACTGGTTTGTTCATCACTGCACATCTGATGTAGAATATTATTGTCAATCAAAAGATATCCCACTTAAAATGATGTTATTAATCGACAACGCACCAGGTCATTCAGTAGGAGCAGCAGCTAGTCTAATTGATTTCGACCCACGTGTGAACGTTGTATTTTTGCCACCAGATAAAACTAGCTTCCTTCAACTGATGTGTCAGGGAGTCATCAAAGCATGTGCGATTCTACATAAATTTTTGAGCCAAAATAACGATTTACACGAATCCGACTTAGACGGTTATCGCTCGGTCTCAAATATGGCGTAAACCCGGGATAATACTGTATTTGAAATAGCGCGCCTTTAAATTTGAATAGCGGGTTTATACCAAAAACGAGTAAAAAGCCGCTGCTCTGTATTTCAAACCCATTTTCTAGATATTAAATATTTCCCCTCTTTTCCTTCATAACTAATTATGTTTATAAACATCATTTGGCTCTATTTTTATTTCATTCTTAAAACTATTTCTTTTTGTCACTGTATGTTTTATGTTATACTTGCTTGGCAATAAAGACATCTCTGCTTATTATTATTCTTAATTATTTTCAAAAGTTATTCGATAGATTCAGAATACCTTTCTCTGGTATAATCTGAAGAATGAATTTATGACCCTTAAATTCAGCAAAATATAAAAGTTGAAACATTAAAATCATAAATTTATTCCTATAACGATTTATAATTTTAATAATATCTTATTTTATTATATGTGAAGCATATTCTTACATTTGCTGGTCGTAAAATGATTGTAGTAATTTCTCGTCGAATAGTGCGGCCGCAGACATCGTAAAAGGGGTATAATAATTACACCGTGCATGTATCATATCAGCTGCCGATCACAGTCACTAACATTTCTCTTTTTATTCCATTTATAATAATCCCTTTGCACGCGAGGGGCGATAACACACGATTTCGCATAGTTGATCCAATTCACTTGGTAGATAATTGAATTAAATTGGAAAGTCTTTATGGTAATCCTAGACCAATCATTTTCCTTCGTTTTGCTTTCAACAATATTGTCACGTGATTTGAAAAACTATGACTAGTTTCTTGTGCAGGAGCGTCACATATATAATTATATCGTTATGACATCGTATTTTTGTTTTAACGTTTGCCTTTAGATGCACATTTATACACGATTCATCTAAACTAGCGGTCGGGGAACCGGGGTAAATTACCCCAAATGGGGTAAAAATGAACTTTTGTGGGGAAAAAATGAAATTTTGTGTGGTAAAAATGAACTTTTCGCCATGGGGTAATAATGCGCCATGGGCGATTTGGTTTTTTTTTTGTTCTTCGGCATGGAGTAATAATATGAAAGATGGTAAAAAGGAGGCGATTTCGTTTT
>WYDF02074748.1:0-11331 GCA_009867245.2 Adranes taylori | reverse complement strand
TGAAAACGTTTGTAATGAAAAGTTTCATTTATTATACAATTTTTGGTCACCTGTCTACAACAATTTTATACATTAGAGATTATATAATATTTAGGTTTTTTTTTGTAAATATTTCGAATATGGCTGTGATACGTTCAATGCTGTTTTCTCTAGTAGTTTGTTTCTTAATAATCTATATTTTTCGTCATTTAAATAAGCATTTCTCTATCACTTTTCAATTAACGAGATAGCAACATTGTACCTATTTAAAATATACACACTGTGTATAATTGATAGACTAATATTTGTTTTTTAAAAATTTTATAACTTATCCTGGAAAAATTGAAAAATAGTATCATTTAATGATAATGGAGCAGTAATATCATCTATGGAAAAAACTTTCAAAGGTGGAAGTGGCCTTCAAAATGCGCTGAACTAGTTTACTGTTGGAATGATATTATTGGAAATATTGATCGTTCCAAACTTTAATTGTCCCAAACTTTTGAACGTTGCACACAGGATCTTTCCGAAGGTACTGGTAAGGAGGCTGAAGACATGTACGCAGAAGAATTAGGCAAATACAAGTGTGGGTTTCGGCGCAAGAGGTCAACCTTGGACCACATCCTGTCAATGCGGCTGATTCTGAAAAAGTGCTATGAGCATAATGTCAACGTGCATCAACTCTACATTGACTATAAAGAGGCATATGATAGTGTCAGGAGGTCCAAGCTGCAAGTAATATTGGAAGAGATGAGAGTGCCATAGAAGCTCATTAGTCTCGTACGTATAATATTATATTGCACTACGGCTAGAGTCAAGATTCAGGGGTAGTTAATAAGGAAATTCGAGGTGCGAAGAGAGCTTCGATAAGGAGGGCTTCGAATATGGCTGTGATACGTTCATTGTTGTTTTCCCTAGTAGTTTGTTTCTTAATTATCTATATTTTTCGGCATTTAAATAAACATTTCTCTATCTCTTTTCAATTAACGAGATAGCAACATTTTACCTATTTAAAATATACACACTCTGTATAATTGATAGACTAATTTGTTTTTTAAAAATTTTATAACTTACATAATCAATTCGTTGTATTTCAAAAATATGCATTATTTAAACAAACTTTATAGTCAATTTAAGGAAAAACACACTTCTGGCCGCAAATATAAATTTACCGGAAATAATTTATTTAGAAATAATAAATTTAGCTATTAATTAGTTTGTAATAAACCATTCAACTTTTTATTGTCAACTAGACTTCCTAGTTACAATTAGCAATTTATTCCAGTTTGGTACCGTTCTTCTCATAAAAGCTATTTTCTTCGCGGAATAATTGAGTATATACCGAGAAACAAGCGCGTCGTCGTTATGATGATGACAAGAGCAACAGAACACTAATGATTTATAAAATGTATACCAGAGAAGTAATGGAAGAACAGTTTTCAACGGTTGAAATACACGAAGAAGACATGATAAGTAACTAACTAACTGAGGCTAGATATAATGCAATCAAATCAGAGTATTCTATGTTCTCGTCTATTTCCGGTAATAGGTAGATGGATAAAAGTTCGTTCTTCTTGGTTGCTAATAAATTTATTAAGTTAAGCATTCTATATTATAAATATTTATAAAAGTAGATATCTAATATTTTTTTTTAAGATCTGCATTATGCATTTTTACATACGTATTTTTTACGGAAATCTTTACAGAATTACAACTATCTACGCGCAACACCTTTTATTTACACACTAGGTTTGCAAGTTATATTTTTCCAACGACTAAAAAAAATGTAAACGTGATCACCACCACATCTATATACTGAAAGTCAAAAATTTTATTGTATATTGCATAAAACAAAAGTAGATCTGCTTACTGTTACCATTATTTTTTCTTCCTCTTCTTCAGTTTCTTGTTTAGCCTCTTCCTTTTTTTTGTCCTATTGAACACCTCAATGAAGTGTTCGGCCACCTTCCAAGTGGTGCTTCGGTGTTGGTGAGGAGGTCTCCTAGTTTATTTTTCACCGCACTTCTGCGATTGATCTTCTTCTTGGAGAGAATTCTCATGACATGGTATAGTTCCTTCCTGTTTCCAGCATCTGCCGCTTTCTCTGCCTTCTCGGCCAATTCTAAAATCCATTTCCTGCTATAAGCCTTAGCACTATTTTTTACCTGGCTGCCCTTGGCTTGATATTGTCTGAAGCTGGATTTTCTGGAGGCACGTCTCGCGGCTGTTTAGTTTCAGTTTCAGTTCTTTTCGCTGTTCAATATGATCCCAAGTTGCTTCCGATATCCAATCCTTTCTTTTTGGGTTCTTAAAGCCAGAGACTCGTTCAGCTGCGTCTGTAAAGGGTTTATCAACCTTTAACCAGTGTTTTGCTATATCAGTTTCATCATCTACTATAAGGCTCTTTAACCGGTTCCCTATTTCCAGTGCATATTTTTTCCTGCTCTTCTCGTTCTTCAGCTTTCCAACATCTTCCTTTCACTATCAAAACGTTTTCTCTTGGCAACATTCTCGAAGCAAACGCATGCAGTCATAAGATTATGGTCACTGCCTATCTGCGATTTCTCACATCCAGGTCGTCAATTTCATTCTGGGTGCGAAGATCTGAGGACACCCATGATACTTTGTGATATTCTTTATGGGGAAATATTGTGCCAGCGATTACTAGGTGATTACTTGCACAGAAGCCCACCAGGCGCTCTCCATTGTTGTTCATCTTGCCAAACCCATGTTGTCCCATCATTTACTCTAGTTCAAGGTTGTCCGTAGCCACTTTCACATTGAAGTCGCCCATCGTAATCAATATAGCCTTTTTGCTAATGCTTTGATCTGTTGTTGCCTAAAGTTCGGAATAGAAGTTAGATTTAGTGTCTTCATCAGCTTCTTCGGTGTATACATAACATTGCATGACCGATATATTCCATACTATTCCTTTGAACCTGGCGAGGATAATTTTAGAAGACATTGGTTTCCAATCTATCAAGCAATTCTCCACTCTTTTGGTCAAATGGTGTCCCACCTCTTTCACATGCGGGTCTATTTCATTTGCCTTCCCAGAGTACAGAAAGGTTTCTCCACTCACAGTCCTCATTTCTCCTAACTCATTCTTATGTGCTTCACTCGCTCCCATGATATCCACTCTATACCTCTCCGCTATAGTTGCGAACTGTTTTAGTTTGCTGATCTGATACAAGGTGCGACCGTTCCAAAATTCAATACTCATGTCTTTTTCATGCCATATGTCGTCATTTTAAGGTCCATCTGGCTACTTCTCTCAGTTTCTTTAATAATTTTGTGTTTAAGCAGTTGCGAGTTATTAGCCTACATCAGCCGATTGTCATGGTGATATTACCATCTCTGAGCCCTGGCACCTGCTCCCAACCCTGATATCATCAGTGGGGAGAAAAAGTCATTTCCTACATTTCTTTGCCTAAGGTTTGATTATACCTCCAAATACTCGGTCTCCAGAGCCTCATCGGTGTTAACAGCATGCGCTACGGGAAGGTGAGCTTCATATTAACACAGGAGAGGCTATCTGCGACGGTTCACTGTGCCTTAAACTGTGCCGTACTAATAATAAGCCAGCGCAAATGCATTCCTAAACCTCAAAATTAATGTCTACTATTTCGGCCAATTAAGAATATTGGAATACCAGATTTACCAATTCGTAACTCTAGAAGAAAAGATTGAGATACAGTTAAGCCTTTTTCTCTTCGAGCTTCCGGAAGTTGGTATCGTATCACGTATGTTAAAGAAGAAAAACACAATGCGTTCAATCAAATCAAAGGATTCGGTTCGTTTAACGCTTCGTTATATGACGAACACTTCAAATAGAACATTTCATATAACATTTTACTCTCTTGTTTTTTATATAACGAAGGTAACCAGATTATTACTCTAAACAACTCTTAAATTAATAGAATTTAGTTGACGAGTTACAAACTAAATTCTTTTAGTTGACAAGGTCAACATTAAATAGATTAATGTTTTTTACAGTATTAAGTAAGACCTTTGATTTCCAGTATGTGACACATATCCTATGAAAAGCAGCGGTGAAACTTCTAACTTACTGAACACCACAACATGTATTGAAGAAAGGGCAAACTCTGGAACTGGTCAAAATAGAAAAGTAAAGAAACCTACTATGCTGGAGCAGAAAACAAAGAAAAAAATGAGGCTCGAAGAAAACTACGCTAGAAATGAGGCGAAAAGGTTAAGTAGTTTAGAAATGAGCAACAAGTCAATTGCAGGAACAAATCAAGTTCCACCTACTAAAGAAATCCTTGTTGGCAGTCTTGTGGCAGACTACATTGAACACCAAAGATAATTGATGAAAATAGACGCCACATTTTTCAAGCATTCCGGGACTTGGGAAACACAGAGCGCCAACGAACTTCAATTGTCTTGTATGATATCTCTAACACCTCAGTACATATATCCATTTGTAAACAGGCAACGAATTAACAGCAAACCTACTTCCTTTGTTATTAATAAAGCCCATACAAGGGTCTATAACACATACTTTAAAAACTCATTGTCCATCACGAATCGCCCTATAAGAACAGTTCTTGCTAAGAAATCTACGAGTGTCTTTGAAGAACAACGTGGCAAACATGACCAACCAAGCAATTGGGCTCAACAAGTAAAAGCTTCCACAAGGTGCCATATTGATACGGCTCTAGCTATTATAATTCACTGCTGCAGAGTCCAAACTAAATGGAAGTATATTGATGGTAGTAAAACAGTTAAAGACTTGCATCGAGATTATGTTGCGGAATGCCGAGAAAAAAACATGAAACCGGAAATTATGTGATTTTTAATCAAGAGACCTTGTCCTTCGCCAAAAACGACAAGTGTGAGTTTTGTTCAATGTACGAAAATTCTACTTCTGAACAGCAGAACCAACTAGTAGAAAACTACGTATTGCATATCATTGAAACAGATTTATCACGGGTAGTCAAAGAAGTAAATAAAAATTCTGATGATAAAGACGTGATTGTTTATGACCTTTAAGCTGTTCGCAAATCGTACTCAATTCCAGCTACTTTTCGCATGCCTATGGGCATGTGACTTGCACACATAAGAACTCGTCTGACGATTTGCGAGTTAGAGCGCCGATCAGTTGAACACACACATATACATAGATAATTTGAGTCCTTTCTTTTCCAAATGGTCATATTTCTCCTCTTTATTATGTCAGCAACTTAGTAGTTAACACTTAACAATGGTCGACTTGAAAACAAGAAATGACACTTGCTATGTCTGGAACATGCCAGCCGCAAATGGAGGCTCAGTAGAAATAGGAAGCTCCGCTTTGAAGTTCCTTGAAACAAAATTAAGTACAAAACAACAGGTGCCATATTTTATAATAATAACAGCACAGGCCTGCAGAAAAAACAATATCTAGTGAGCCTTTATACTTACGCTGTGACAAAATTAGAACGAATAAATTCGATTGAACACAAGTTTCTTATTACTTACTGGTCAAACTCAAAACGAAGGAGCACGCAAAGTCAAAAACGCAAATAATTCAGGTTTAATTTTTATCCCTGAGCAGTACTACACTCTCATAAGAACTGACAAACCATCGGGATCCCCTATATTATTAATGAACTTAATAAACTAACATAAAAGGATTTCCTTATGCTGAAAAACCTGACAAATAAACAGGAATTAGCTCCAAGTGTCGTTTAAAGTTTCACTAAAAAGTCAAAAAGAAATTATTAAAATTTACAAGAGTAGTGCAGGAGTCAGGTATTATAAAAGTTCATTTGGACAGCAAAATGACTATCGAAAAAGAACTTTTGGCTATTGTTTGGGCGACAAAGTATTTCTGTCCTTATCTCTATGGTAGAAAATTCTAAATAGATCTGAGTTATATATATATATATATATACAGGTATAGACCCTTGGTATGGCTCATAAAACTGAAGGAGTGAACTTCTAAGTTAGTTAACTGGAGACTGAAGTTGGAAAAATATGATTATGAAATTATATAAAATAAAGGCAAATATAATAAGAATGTGGACTCTTTTACAGAATCCATGCTAAGCAGTAGAAGACGAATTAATTTCAAAATTACATAATGTAGAACCTGAAGAGTACCTTTTACAAGACTTACGTAGAAGTCTAAATACACCAACATACACTACAAACCCAGAACAAGAACAATATACTGCATTATATCTTCTATACCCAGATGTTGATTTTATATTAATAGAACTTCCACAACCAATATATCCGTTATTGCAAACACAAGAGGTAAAAAATTCTGCAGACCATCAGCTAAGTACACGTAATATAACTTTACCTGAAAGAAAATATAAAATCACACGTAATTTCAAGTCATGAACATACTCAATCAAATAGCAATGAAACTTTCGAACCTTTTCCTACAACATACTATAATATGACAGAGAAACCATTCACAAACTAAAATAGAATCTGAAAAAGCATAGAAATATCTGATCCAGCTATTGAGAAGTAATAATTAATAACTGAAATGTAGGGGTGTTGGAGTTTTCTATTGCTTAACTAGTGAATATAATTGGGGTAGAAAGAAACAACAGGAATTTTCATAAAAAATTATCTAAATCTACTTTATTAAATTAAAATTACAATTCTAGAACTTGGTACTGATTTCATGGTTTTACTAGCGAACTAGACATAAGTTTATAGGAATTTAATTGAAAGACCTAGTCAAAATATATGTTATGAGATGGAAAGCCAAGTTTAGGTTAATTCTTTCATCGTTTAAAATGCTAAGAATAAAACACAATTTTCTATTATTACATTTTAAAATAATAATGGATTTAAATTACTTAATGCAATCATAAGAAAAGTGTATATTCAAAATTTATTCCACACATCACATTATGATATTGCTTGCTTTATTTCTTACTAACCTAGTTACGTACAAAATGTTTAATTTGCTTTTTTACTAGTTGATTATGGTAACTCTGCATATATTTAAATATAATAGTTTATTCATTGTATGTGCAACTTTTGGCACCCTACATAGTATTACTACAAAATTGATTATTAACAACTTTATCTACTACACAATAGAAGAAGGTGGATATTACTGCGAAAAATAAAATTGGTTAAATATCAATATTTGCAAAGAAGTGTGCCCGCGAAGTGTACGCTATTTTTTTTTAAATTTATGACAATTTTTATTAATATGATTTTATCACTTTATATGTGATTTTAACTTATTATTCTCTTCATTTTTGTTACTTACTAAGGTATTTACTACTCATTTTCAGACCTTACCAAATCCAATTTCGAGCGGTTTAAAGTTTTGAAAACAACTGAAACGTCTTTCTTGGAGAAAAAAATTGGTCTCTTGACTTTTGACGGTTTTCTTCCGGATCAGAGAAGTAATTATTTTTAAATATATAACAACAATTAAAAGGGGTTGACGGATTTTAATAAATAATAAAACAAATATGATTAGAGATTATTTGAAATCCGTAAGTCTTAATTCGGACATAGTTTTCCTCCCAGCCGAAGTTCAGTCACTAACGGGGCACGGATGCTTCGCCTAATGTTTGAGGAGAATTGGAAAAAAAAACTTGTGAACAATATAATGAAGATATCGACGACGCAGGGCACACCAATTTATTTTGCCCAGCGCACGGAACAGAGAAAAAGGAACCAAAAAGAAAAATAGGTGAAAGAATCTCTATTGAAACCCTTATAACCTAGATGTTGAAGTCGGAAAGAGACTGGAAAACCATCGACGCGTAGTTACAAGTATAATGTCCAAGAAGGAAGCATTTGAAATAGAAATGGGAAGGCAAAAAATACCCACAGAAAGGTAAGTGCGGGTGCGAGTGCAAGTATTACTACAAAACTTTTACAACATGAAAGAAAATCTAAAGAAACTAAATTGTAAGATACATGGAACAATCAATCGTTGGAACAGACAATGCCTAACAGACATACAGACAATGCCTAAACATAAAATTGCAAGACAAGTAGCCACAGTGGTTTAGGAATCGCACTAGATGAAGAAATGCTTACGCGGGTACCAAAAAGTACATGGAGAGTTAGAGTGGTGAAATTAAGTCGGTAAGAGTTCGACACTATCGTGTCATACGAATTGTATCACAATTCATTTGTTTATCAATTCCCCTAGGAGAAATAAAAAGGAACTCTATGCCTAATGTTGACTGTTTTGAAAGTTCACAATTATTTTCTTGTATTTCAATACACCAGTGGGGTTTTTCTCTGAGAAGCATCGGACCACCCCCAATTACTTTCTTATTAAGCATTATTTTCTTGTAATTTAATTTGAAGTTTTAGGAATTGCATTACATTCTTGACATATTATAAATCACATATTTGTGGAATAACTTATAGAATATTTGTATTAAATCACCTGATAAATTTATTGATGAGGTGATGGTGAAGCTTCCTAACTAGTATAGCTGGAGTATGAACGAAGCGAAAAAAAGGTATACAAAAAGATACAATAGTGAATCCTGGGGGAAAAAAACTTTGGGAGTTCATAGTTGAGGAGAATTTGATAGTTGCGAATAGTTGTGTGGAAGGAGGTTTGAATGGGGAACTGTTTTATAGAGGACATGGATGGGGTCTATGATTGATTATATGATTTAATCGAGCCATTGCTCTTGGAAATCAGTGTATAAATTAAGTATAGACGAAGGAGAAAATGTATATAGGCATTTAAGGCATAATATGTGTAGAATATAAATGAAGAAAGGATGCAGGGAATAAAATGGAATGATGTAAATACCATGAGTGAGATAATTAATTTAAATCAAGAAGAGCTGGAAAAAAGAAAGAGTATTCGTGGTAAGGAATATAAGAACCGCTTTTACGATAAAAGATGGGAATGAGAAAAAAAAGGTTAGGGAAGTGCTCAGAGGGGTAAGAGTTAGTAAAGAGCCTTGGATGGCATATACGCAGTCGACAAAGGGAGAAGAGAAGGGACAAGATTTTGGAGACTGAGACTGGCGACTGAGGAATAGAAGAGGGGAGGGGGGAGTTAAATAGTTTGCAGAGCGGGTCAGAATAATGGTGATATCTAAGAGAAAGGGAAGAGGAAGGATGTACGAGAGAGCAGAGGTACAATTATGTGAAAAAAATGCAGAGAAGTTTCGGTTGAAGATGGGGATGAATCAGAGATTGTAGAAAGGTTGGAGGATGCTATAGTAGTAGATAAAAGAGGAACGGGCATTAGTGAGGAAGGGGTGAGAGTTTTGACAGAGCATAGAAAAGGGAGTTCTGCAGATCCGAATGGAGTGTCGAATAATCTGAATGATGATGGTTTGTGTGCTCTAGTAAGATATTTGAATGAGATGTGGAAGGCGATTGTAAGGTCAGGTGAATGCGAGATATGTGTAAGAGTCTTTCAGGGCGAATTAGGTCCAAAAGGAAAGTAATGGGAGATGAGAACGGAATGATTGTTAAGCAGGTATATGTAGAAGAATTGGTATGTAAGGGGACAGCTGATAATGACTGGGTAGGAGAAAGAGAGGTGTGGATGGTCTATGTATGAGTGGTACGTTAGGTTGTGTGGAGGGATAGTTTTCGTAATGCGGGCTTCAAATAATACTAGTTAGAAAATTGAAAATTGTGATACGAAAATTTCATGCAAATGTTGGTAATTAATTACATTGACATTTATAGTTTACCAGCTGGCCCGGCAAATGTAGATTTTTACTATTTTATTGCCTAATCATACGTAAAAACCGCCAGTCGTCCAATGTTTTGAATGATTGGCATTTTGTTTCAGCATATAATGCAATTAGAAACTTTTCCCCAGCCTATGCTATGATATCTTCATCGGAAAGATGTATTAAGAAGGGATCGAGTAGTTCTCGTATTCATTTACTGGTTTTACTTAGGTTGAAGGCTTCTTTATAACTTAATTTAAATAAAGCTGGTGTTGTGTCGCATTCAAAATGTGAGATTGAGGTTGATGAGAGGTTGAAGCATATAAAAATGCAAGAGAGATTTGACAGAATAAGAAAAAATAGGTGTAAAATGAAATATATATATATATATATATATATATATATATACTAGCGGACCCGGCAAACGTTGTGTTGCCCCCCCCCTCCCTCCGCTCCCCACCGGGTCCCCATATTTGCCAACGCCGCGAACAGGACTGCTGTCCACACTACCGTAGCCTGTGGCCGCGGCTTTGCCGCGACCAGCGGCATGGTCTAGTTGTCACGGCTTGGCCTCGGCCAGCGGTATTGTTTCATTTCCGCGGTATATTCTAATCCTCCGGACGCGACAATTCCGGTGTCTCCTGAAGCGAGCTACAAAAAAGTGAATAGCATAAAATTATTCTTCGTACTCAAATACCTATGTATATAAATTTTCATGGCTATATATATACAGCGAACCCGGCAAACGTTGTTTTGCCCCCATCTGGTCACCATATTTACCAACGGCGCGAACTGGACTGCTATCCGCACTACCGTGGCCTGTGTCCGCGGCTTCGCCGCGACCAGCGAAATGACCCAATATCCAGGGATTACGGCCGCGGCTTTTCCGCGACCAGCGGCATGGTCTAGTTGCCGCGGCCTGCGATCACGGCTTCGTCGCGACCAGCGATATGCCTAACAAAGTTTCAAGAATATGTATTCCCGTATTCCTGTATTCCCGTATTCCCGTATTCCTGTATTCCCGTATTCCCGTATTCCCGTATTCCCTTATTCCCGTATTCCCGTGTTCCCATATTCCCGTGGTCCCATTTCCCGTGTTTCCATATTCCCGTGTTCCCATATTCATGTGTTCCCATATTACCGTGTTCCCATATTCCCGTTTTTCCGTATTCCCGTGTTCCCATATTCCCGTGTTCCCATTTTCCCGTGTTCCCATATTCCCGTGTTCCCATATTCCCGTGTTCCCATATTCTAGTGTTCTCATATTCCCGTGTTGCCATATTCCCGTGTGGCCATATTCCCATGTTCCTGTATTCCCGTGTTTCCACTTTAAGTATATAAAGACATGTGCGTATTCGAATGGAACGCGTATTCGAATGCAACGCAATATTTCCTATCTATCCATAAGGAAACATTGTGAAGGTTGTATCTTTGCTCCAGTATAAAATTTCAAAAAACCAATTTCCCAAAAACCTTCCTGGGAGTGTACTCAACAAATTCCTACAGTTTCATGTCGATCGTATGGATGGTATAGTCAGGCATAAAGGACATACATACACACATACAGACACACAAACGGTTTATGAATGAATTTATTTCTGGTTCATTAATCTTATGATTGAAGTATTTTAATTTCCGAATAAACATGTGTTAAGCTCTGAGACCATTTAAAAATTTTATATGATATTTTCGCGAATTTTCCAAT